>JAVSBS010004211.1:0-20321 GCA_033124195.1 Coracias cyanogaster | reverse complement strand
CTGGAGACTTTCAAGACCTGTCTGGATGCGTTCCTGTGTGACCTGCCCTAGATTCTCTGGTCCTGCTTGGCAGGGGGGTTGGACTTGGTGATCTCCAGAGGTCCCTTCCAACCCCTCACATTCTATGTGCTTCTAAAATGATGTTGGTCTATTCTTATATGCCAGAAACTCGATCCGGGAAAGAAAGGGGCTTGTTTGGATGCTAATTTTGTGGAAACTGAAGCTGGGTTTGGTTTTGGTAGGCTCGATGCGACGCCTCATCCTTTGAAAGCGTGAGATGCACGTTCTGTGTCGATTCGGGAGTTTGGTACTACGAAGTTACGGTCATCACTTCGGGAGTGATGCAGATTGGCTGGGCCACCAAAGACAGCAAATTCCTCAATCATGTGAGTACGTGTGCCGTCATCTCGGCCATGACGGAACTCTGGGATTTTTCTATCAACACCGGAAGATAGCTCTGGTTATTCTGTGGTGGTAACTGAGCACTTGCGTGTTTCCTTCCGTTTTCCTGGGCTTTTGAGAAGCTCTTTGTGCTGAATCCAGCGGTACAAGCAAAGGCAGTTTTGTCACCATACAGACCGGCCTGTTCACGCATATCATGCGTAGCTGCTGGCAGTGGCAGCTTCTTATCTACTTGCTGTCTAGAAGCTACAGTGGAATTATTTCTTATTTCTTGTGGCTTCGTTCCATAGAAATTCATTAGATAACATTGGTGGTTACTATCCGTTTGGAAGCAAACAATTACTCAGTAGGAACAAGCAAATTATCACTCTAACACAGGTCACCAAGCAGCCATTTCATTTTCTTTAACATATGTTCCTGTTAACTTTCACAAGGGAAATAATCATTTAAATCGCTTTTGGGATAGCGTAGTATCATCAGATCTGCTGGTAGCAGCTGGTCTGTGTATGTGACAGCTTCTTTTCAATTAAAAATAAGGATTACAAAAAGATTAAACCCTCTACCTTCTTGTCTTTATTCTCATAACATAGAATAAGTACATTGCCTTACATTTTGTTTTGCTCTCCATCTCATCCAGATAACTGAGTGTCTTGTTCTTAATTCTAAGTAGTCTTCTTCCTGCGATTTCACTTTATAAATTTGGTACTGACTAGCATGAAAGTAAAACGTGCCACGTGCATGCGAAGCCCAAACCTATAGTCCAAGAATAATCTGGAGTGTCAGCAGAGATGTAATTAGGACTTCTCTTCTTAAATCCTCCTGGTGCCTCAGGAGGGCTGTGGTAAACTCGGTATGCAGGTGCATAATTGGCTTCAGTATTTCCATAATATTAAGAAAGCACGATGATCACCACCTAAAAAACCTGTCAGCTTGAGTAAGAAATGCACCTGTAGCCCTCCTTTGTTGTTGTTAATTGCTTGGCCTTCTCATCCTGCTTGGAATTTAATTTAGGAGAAGAATTCTACATCTGTTTAATGTAGATGTAAGCAGTTAAAACTGCTCACTTCTGATTGTTATAGAAAAAGTCATGCTCCAGCTGAGTCAAGTGCAGAAGCTAATATGAAGATAGGCCAAATGCATATGTGTGAGTAAATATGGATGGTGAGGAGTATGAGAGAAATACCTCGAGGAGATGAAACAAAAAACAGTGGCAAGAAACCCAGCAGGAACGGGAGAGCTGCTTTTCTCACCATTTAACTTAAATCCTCCTTAAAAATTCAGTGGTTTTGCTCTATCATTACTCACTGGCCTCTGCTGGTGCAGAACATGGACATGTCTCCACATCGCATCCAGAATCCAGCCCCACATCTCTAGCTTGGAATTGCAAGTGTGATTTAAATAGAAAACAAACGAAACCAAACAAAAATACCCTACAGACCTACAGACCATGTCCCGAGCACAGGCACCGCGGACATGGAGCGCGATGGAAACTGAAATAAAAGGCTGTGTGTCTGCCTTTAGACTAAGAGGCTTAAAAGATTTTCCCCACTTACTGTTAAGGAGCTTGGTGTATATGCATTTTTCTGTCTGCGCTTCCTGTACGAGCTATGAAAATAGGAGATGGCACATCCCTGAGCAGGAGGGTTCTTCTGTTGCTCCCACTGTTCTGCCGGTGGCTAAATGCGACTGGTTTTTAAGTTCCTTGGATATCTACCTGAAACACAAGGGTATGATCTGCTGGGTGTGTCGCAAGCGTGGTCACCAGAGTAGCCATATGCTCTTTATTTACAGCATCTCTAACGAAAGGACGAGTCCTCGGTATGACATTAAACACCCATGAGCTGGGCTTAGCGTCAATTTGGGACAGGGGAGGCTTGCGTAATCAGATGCTGTCTGGCATTTACACTCCAGACAAGCCATGCTGAGCAAGAGGAAATTACCTTCTCTAATGCTGCTGCATTCCAGGTTTGGGCTCTCCTACCTGACAGATTCTCCTCCCACTCTGAAACTTTTAGTTTCACGTTTGTCTTGAACCTTGGAACTAAGGCTTGACAACCTTTTCATCCAATGGAGGGTGGCTGGCACTGAGAGAAACCCAACACGCAGCAAACGCGGGGAAGGGACTATGGATTTGATCTTGGTGTACTCTGTGTGCTGGGGCCCTTGGAATCCCCACAAGATATCCCAAGTCTGGTACTGGGACTTAAAGTCTGGTACTGGGATTTAAAGTTTGGTACTGGGACTTCAACAGAAGATCGTGGTTAAGCTTCCTGTGTTGACTTTTTAAGATGCAAAAAGCTATTTGGGTACTGGCCTTCTGATTTTAAAATATTTTAACATAGAGAAGTGATTTGAGCTCACAGAGAATGAAAACCACAGGAGATAATGTCCCCCTTTCCCCCCTCTCCTCACCCCAGCAAATCCCTTTTGATGTGAAAATGGAACTAAGACTAGTTTGAGAAATTTCTCTTCATGGTGGGGTGGGGGAGAAACCCTTTGTGGATGAATGCTTTAATTGAATCAAACTAAATCTGTGTGAGGAATGGCTGCAGGCTGAAATCCTTCGCCCTTTTCCTAAAGGAAGGTTATGGCATCGGGGACGACGAATACTCCTGTGCGTACGATGGCTGCCGGCAGCTGATTTGGTATAATGCCAGAAGTAAACCGCACTCCCATCCCTGTTGGAAAGAAGGTATTCAGCCCACTTTCTGCTGTTTATCCTAACCGGATTTCTGCACGGGGTTTTTTTCCCAAGTGTCTAGAAAACAGTTTGTTAATAGGCGCAAACAGAGCAGTTACTGCCTAATCCCGGTGATGCTAAAGGTTTAATAATGATTGTGCCTTTACTTGTATTTGCAAAGATTTAAATGTTCATAGTGAGCACCATGCTCTTGTTTCACAGTCTGTGTACAGATCGTTTTGGTGGTTAAATGCTTTTTCTTTTCAAAGGCAGGATACAAATCATAGCACCAATGAACATTGCTGGACGCTTTTAGCATAAGACTTATTCGCAGATGTTCATAGTCCTATGAAGAGGGTTGAGATGTTCTTTTCTGGGTTGAAAGTTATTTTAGAGATGCAGAAAAAAACTTGTCTAAATTAGAGGTCTAGGTTAAGGCAGAGCTGCAGTGTCCGCCTCGCTCTAAATCCTTGCGTAACTACTTGGAGACAGAGTGCAGCTTTTTCCTGGCTTTGGCAAATACTCTGCAATACGTCTACAACAGTGTAGTATCAATGCTCTGGCAGACTACAGTATTTTCAGGTTTTACTATTTTTGTCCTATTTACTTCTTTCTTTACTGTCTGTGTCAGTATTTCTTCCTTTATGCTTTTGCAAACCATTCCTTTTAAGTGAGACAGCTCATAGTGAGAGAACCTGATACTTAATAACTGCTTCAGCTCTTGGCTTTTAGCAGAAGGGAAATCTTTAAATTGTCTTTGTTTTGCACGCCAGGAGACACAATAGGATTTCTACTAGACTTGCAAGAAAAGCAAATGATCTTCTATTTAAATGGAAACCAGCTTCCTGCCGAGAAGCAAGTATTTTCATCTGCTGTGTAAGTATGTGCTCCTTTGGAAAGAGGGTGACCTGTGTGGGTAATGGCTTTAATTATAGGAAGCGTTTCCCGTTTGAGATGCAAATTGAGATTTGCTTACCTGAAGCCATCATTAAGCAAGTTTCCCAACTGAAAGTTGCTTAAAAATCGGTGAGAAGGATGTAATTTTACAGGTGGATTTCAGGGTCCAAAATAAATACTTGGGACTTTCCAAAGGTAGGTTCAACTCGAGGTTGGTTTGGTTGTTTTTTTGTACTGTCCAACCACCACAGCACTGAGACAGAATAAGGCTGTAGCAAAGATGAGCATCTTTCTAGTAGTACTTGAGGATTTTTCTGGTCTCAAAAAATAAAGCCTCAGTCCTGTAAATGCTGAAGAGTGTGTATTAACTGGCTGCTGTTCACCAGGGCCGGTTCTTCTAGTAGTATATTGAATATCCATGGTAGGAGGTCTCTTGGGTGGCATTACAGAAAGGTGTTGGGCTTATTTTGCCAGCTCTGCTCAATTAACACGTGGCTAATTCCCCTGTCATGGAGAAGGCCAGTCTTTTCGTTCTGAAAAGATCAGCTGGTGTGATACTTGAGCGAAGCTCTGCAGTTTAATGAAACGTGGCTTTGTCAATGAATACTGTGCTAATTCCCTTTTTCCTCCTCAAAATGAAGTTCAAGGTGCAAGCAAAAGAGTAGTTCAAAGTGTTGCAGAATGTCTCGCCCGTTGAGCTTGCAGCGCTGCGTTCTTCAGGAGGAGTCTGTCATTTATATACTCAACAGATTCTGTTCCTTGGTTAGAACTTGGGGTATTAGTCAGCTTGGGCCCTTGCGGTAAATAAAACAGAGAGGTGATAGTTGTGGTGTTTTTACAAGGTGGCTGTGAAGAACAGACAGCTGTCCTGAGGTAATCCTGCCGGGGCAAGCAGGAACAGATGGGCGCTGAGCTGAGGGAGCTCAGACCTGGATTCATCCTGCACGGGCCTCACAACAAGTGTACGAGAGCCACAGGCTCCCAGATCGGTGCCTCCTCAGCTAAAGCAGCAGGAGTGTGGACACCCAGGTGTCCCTTGCCGTTGGTGCTGCTCCTCAACCCTGCTAAACAGTTGTTTGGAAGAAAATTACTCCTCCCGGTGCTGAAGGAGATATTGGAGCAGATGAGGATCGGGTTGTGGGCTGCGCAGATGTATACATCTGCTCCTAGGGTGACTAATCCCCGCTGTAGAGTAGGCAGCCGGTCGGGGCTGACTCAGTAGTAAATTCAGAGAAACCCTGAGAGTAAATTCCGAAGTTCAGCACTAAACAAGGAAAGTGCACGCAGCCAGAACTGGAGGAGTTAAAGGTTTTTCTCCCAGTTACCTGTAGGACACTTCCATTGAAGGAACTTGTCTCTTTGTTTCAGGCTGTATTCTTGTCTGATAATAGCAGTAACATGTCTGGAAAAGCTCTGGAAAGCTCTTTTTTTTTTAAAATAATTCTAAAATGTCTGTTGTTCATCATATTGCAGATCTGGCTTTTTCGCTGCCGCTAGTTTCATGTCCTATCAACAATGCGAGTTCAACTTCGGGGCAAAACCTTTCAAGTACCCACCATCGATGAAGTTTAGTACCTTTAATGATTACGCCTTTCTGACAGCAGAAGAGAAGATCATTTTGCCCAGGTAACTCTCTTGTCTGAGCGTGTTTGCACATGGAGAAATAAACAGCTTCACTTCTGAGCTGTGTAGTCGTGCGTTGTACTTAGCAGAGTTACCTTTTCTGGGCTCCCACCTCTTTGGAGGCCTTGCTCAGAAAAGGATGAGATGTAGGCTCCAGTGCAGCTAGCCAAAATCCAGTACAATTTTTTTTTTTTTTCTTGTAATCTTAAGCTAAATTAAAATGGACTAGTACAGCACAGTGAACGTTTTTATATAAGTGCCTCTAAGAATGATGAGATTGGTTGAGGAGGTAGAGACTTAATTAAAAAAAGATGTCTTAATTAAAAAAAGATGTCTTAATTAAAAAAAAAGATGTCTTCTTTAAAATCGCCCTAGTTTGTGATGTTGGCAGCACAGAGGTAGGGGCTGATTGTAAGACTTGAAGTTGTCCTCCTTTTCTGATCCAGATAGAAATATCCTCATTTGTGAGTGGTACTACTGACAAAGGTCAGTCAAATTTAGACGTTCTTTCCCACCTAAATATAAATCAAGCCAGATAGACACAGGTGCGGTTGCATTTTTCCATAGCTTCCCACATTTCTGTCAGGAATGAAAGCTCAGAGTGTTTCTGGTTTGGGTCATTAGTAATAAAATAACTTCCCGGAACACAAATAGTAGCAGCGTACGGTGTAATTTGGGATGGAGCGTACCCCGGATCTGCCACTTCATCTAAAGGTTGGCCCTCGAGTGGTGCTGATGGGGTTGAAATAGTCTTTTGTGGCATCTAAGTGGGAGCGGGGGTTGTTGGAGGTGGGGACCCCCGGCTATAATAAATTCAGGGACTGGTTTTGAGTTATAAGCCGATCCTAAATTTCAAAGATGACTTTGATCTTAAAAGTGATAGGGGAAAAAAGGCAAGGGCCTGAGCAGACACTAATTATCCATTGCAGGCATTAAAATAAACTCATGCAGAGTAATTTAATGCATCTGGTGTGGGGCATAGTCTTGGCTAGACACGTCACCTGCCATCGATGTGTCTGTGTTCCAAATCTGAAGTGTCTTCTTTCATCAAAAAAGGGATTTTTATCCATCTGCTCTCCATTGTGGCAGTTGTTGATTTTTATTTTCAATTTCTGCTCTTTTAAACTGTGTTAGAGCATGGTAGAGTTTCTGAATTTTGCCGATACATGCGTTTGTGTGGTTTATTTGGTTGGGTTTTTTTTTCTTAGCTCTTGAAAGTACACAGATAATAGAGAGCTTTTTTGAAATGTTTGGCTGTGGGACCTAGAAGAACTATAAAACACCCTTTTTGTCCCCTTCTGGCAGCACAGAGTAGGGAGTCGAAGGCGGTTGTGAACATCCCTGGATGTGTTAAGCTTTTTTTGGTGGGAAGTCACAATGGCTGTTTATCAGCAGTAGCCTTGGGTAGCGCAGGCAAGTGTTGCGTTGGTCTTGATGCGATGCTCTGACTCTAAACGACAGATTCAGAACCACTCCAGCTAACGTGCGGAGGGGTGGTGTCTCTCTTTCTTCAGACACAGGCGCCTGGCTTTGTTGAAGCAAGTGAGTATCCGGGAGAACTGCTGCACGCTTTGCTGTGATGAGGTAGCGGACACAGAACTCAGGCCGTGTGGACACAGGTAAAGCCATAAAAACAACCCAAACCCAAAGAAACAGGAAAATGTGTGTGAGAGACGTTCAGCTTGGGTGAGACCACATACAGTCCCTGCTTATATTGATTCTTATCTTACAAAGGAAGTAACCCCTCCTTTCAAGGGTGTGACAGAGATTACACGTCGTCTTTGCATGGTTCTGCTCACCAGAGACCTGAGCAGGTTTAATCGTAGAATGGTTTGGGTTGGAAGGGATCTTGAAGATCCTCTAATTCCAACCCCCCTGCCATGGCAGGGACACCTCCCATTAGAGCAGGTTCCTCAAAGCCCCGTCCAGCCTGGCCTTGAACACCTCCAGTGATGAAGCCTCCAAAGCTTTCCTGGGCAACCTGTGCCGGTGTCTCACCACCCTCACAGTGAAGAATTTCCCCCTAATTTCTAATCTAAACTTTCCCTGTTCCAGTTTCAATCCATTACCCCATATCCTTTGTAAGAAGTCCCTCCCCAGCTTTCTTGTAGGTCCCGTTCAGATACTGGAAGGCCTCAATAAGGTCTCCCCAGATCCTTCTCTTCTCCAGGCTGAACAACCCCCAACTCTCTCAGCCTGGCCTCACAGCAGAGGGGTTCCAGCCCTCAGATCATCCTCATGGTCCACCTCTGGACCTGCTCCAACAGGTCCATTTCCTTCTTGTGCTGGGGGCTCCAGAGCTGGACACAGTGCTTCAAGTGGGGTGTCAGGAGAGCAGAGCAGGGTAGAGGGGGAGAATCACCTCCCTCACTGCTGCCCACGCTGCTTTTGATGCAGCCCAGGACATGGTTGACCTTCTGGGCTGCACTCTCACATTGCTGGCTCACGTTGAGCTTTTCATTGTGTGTGTCTGGGGCTGGGGAAGTACAGTGGCTACCAAGTCATAACACCCTGATACCAAAGGTTTTACTGTGCAGTACTTGTTTAGTATCCAGATCGCACGAGGAGAGCAGAAAATTCATTATATACTCAAACACTCATTAAATGCTCAACAAATAGATTGTCTCAAGTCACAAATTGATCTAAAAATAGGACGGCAGTGTGAGTAATAAACAGTAATAGTGCTTTCCTACATTTAAGGAAATTATTAATTCCTGCACTAGGAATTTAATCCAATTAAATCCAGTTCCTTAGTGTGTTTCGAGCACTTGAGGAAGCACTCTAGGTGCCGGCAAGTTAAAAAGAGATGTGCCCAGTGTGCCTCAACCAGAATTAGAAGCAGCTTCACACAGGGCTGCTGTTTTCCAGACCAGAGAAGCATCAGCATTAACCGTGCAAGCCTAATCCCGGCCGACTGCACCAGCAGTTTGGGTTGGTAAGGTTAAGGTGGTGAGCAGGAGGAGCTCCTCTCAAAGCCTGTGGAGCCGCACCACTGACGTGCAATTCCTAATCTTCACACTGAGATGTACCTCGACTGTGTTTCTGGCAGGCTGATTAAGCTGCTTAGTGCTTGGGTTCATCTTCTCATACTGTAACGGCAAACTCTAACTGATTTCTTTCCCGTCCTCCAGCGACCTGTGCATGGAGTGTGCCTTGCAACTGGAGACCTGCCCTTTGTGTCGACAGGAAATACAGACCCGAGTCAGACAGATCTCTCACATTTCATGACACACATGGACAAACACCACAGACTTGGGTTGTTATTTTTTTTTTTAGCGAGCTCCAGCCAATACCGAAAGGGGAAAGCATCTCTAACCGACCTTCACGCACATAGCACCATAGCCACGGCCAGATTTCATGCCCAGCTGTAATCCGTGTCTCTTAAAAATGAAATCTCTAATAAGCGATCTCAAGCTGCCAGCAACAGGGACTGGTTTCAGCAGTAAGGAGAGCTGGTAGGTCGGCGTGCTATGGCTGTTGGTTCCTCCGAGCAAGATCATAGGAGAGTGTCTCTTCCTCCCCTCCTCGCCTGTCGCAAGTGCTGAAAAAAATATTTTTTTGCACTGGAAGTAAACGTACAATGCGTTTTAGAAAAGAAGAGAAACCTCTCCTAAAACAGGGCCGTTCCATCTCGTGCTCAAAAGTCTCTCTCTTTGGCTAAAAAGAGAACGCCAATGTTTTCCTGCTCCGTGTAGCCTCCTGCTGGTCAGAGACTCCGTGTTTTCCAGGCAGTGGATGTTGAACTGCTCAAAGACTTCATCTGCACGCAGACAGGTTGGAAAGGACCGTGCGGAGACTGGAGAGCAACTCACGTGTTTTAATAACTTGGTGATTCCAAAGAATGTTCCGATTTGTTTTTAAACGGTAAAAGATCGGTGGTCTTTTCCAGTACATGATGTTTCCGATGCTTTTAACTTCAGTACCCACATTTTTTTTGTGCGGCTATAATTTTCAGGAGGTATTCTTAACTAATTATAACGCTGGACTGGAATTAATTTGATATTCTGGGTATTTTTTAAGGTATCATCGAACATCTTTTTTAAATCCGTGTTGTTTTTGAAAGTTATGTTCACTTTGGAAATATTGAGCTATCTTAAAAGATTGGAGGAGAATTTTGGGCCAGTTTATTTAAAAAAAAAATATTTGGATAGCAAGTTCGGTCTTATTCTGTAACTCTTTAAAAATGCACCTTGCTTGCCACGTGTCAGCCCTGCTCTGAGCAGGTTTGGGGCCACACTTCGTATTTTTGGTAGGGATCATACGGCAAGATCCGCTCTAGTTTAATGACCCATTTGTGATGTTTGTATGTTTAGGAGGCATCTCAGCTCTTGACTGTTTTACTAGGTTTCTACGAGGAATCAGGGTTCACAGCTGGTGTCCGTGAAGTAGCACAAAAATTCGTGGAGTTATGCTTGTTTTGCACCAACTGAGGATACGACTCAGTCTCTTCCAAGACTTGTACAGGTTGCTTTTTTTTTTTTAATTCTCTGGTTATATAGTAGAACTTTACTAATTCACACACAACTTTCACCAAACCGTCCCACCTCTTGGCAGTGATTCACCGGCAGAGGCTGTGGTAGTGAATTCTCACAATGCCATGAATACCTTATTTCAAAAATCATTAATTTTATCTTTATTGTGCTGTCAAGCGTTAACAAAGCAGCGCTGAGGCTGCCTCTTCCTGCTGAGCACTTCTTGCTTCCTGCTGAGCTGAGAGCTCTGCACCCAGGACCCAGAATCAAGCTCTCAAGCGACTCTTTTCACCTTTTGCCTTTGCTAACTCAAAGGTGCTGAATTTCATCCAGAGATGATGGGGGAAAAAAAAAAAAAGGGGGAAAAAAGGTCTCCACTGAACTTCTGGAGTACAAAGTGTGAATTAGGAAAGTTCTGTCCATCACTTCCTCGTTGCCGGTTGGTCTTCTTGCTAAAATGTGAATTCTCTTCTGCCTTGGATGCCTGTTTTGATTCAAGTCAGACTGGCAGATCTGTGCCACGGGGACCTCGTTTCCTCCCTGACCGCCCTTGGCGATGTTTCACTGCAATCCACGTTGCCAGCTGGGGCTGAGTCCCTTCCTGCTCGGTGCTGAATGAGCAAACGTGTGAACATCGTCACTGCCACCAGGATCTTAGAATTTCAGAATCACTTCCAAGTTCTAAATGCTTCCACATGCAACGATGGGGTTTTTATCTCATACTTTAGGGAAGAGGTGGGACAGAACCATTTTGAACTCTGCCTTAATAGATTCTAGTAACTTCAGGGCCAGGATTAACTGAGGTAAAATTTTCAGAAGTGCCTAGGACTCCCGATTCGTATCGACCACTCTATGAGATTAAGCTCTTCAGGCCCAGGTCCACAACGGCTTCTAGGTGTCTGGTGTCCCCTTGAAACGGAGGTGACCCAAGAGCCTTGCGGCCTTTGCGGACAGGGGACTAAGTGCCTGCGTTCTTTGTTGAAAAGATGTGAATGCTTTGGAAAATTTTGCCCCAGACAGTCTTCCATGCAGCTGGTGCTGGGCAGAGAAAGCCACCGGCGCCGGAGGAGGAAGCTGATGTTGCAGAGAACTGTCCTGTTCATTTCATGAAGGGAAAGACTGTGCGATTCGAGGGGCTTTCTGCCGAAATCTGCGCTGGAGGCATCTTTGTGAGGTTCCCTCCTCCAGGACCGGTGCGGTGTCCCCCTCGGGCTCTGGGGCCGGGGAGGGGAGGCGGTGGCTCCGCAGGCTCTCAGAAGGGGAAATGAATTGTAGCAAAGTTGTCCATTCAACAATAAAACAATGTCTTGACAGCTTTTTGTTGTTCCTTGATTCTTTTGCTTCCCTCAGGAGTCAGAGTTACCAGGGTGAGAGGGTGAGGGAGGCAGCGCGTTGAAGCGGGAAGCAGCCCTTGACCAAGAAGCTGGTTCCAGGGTGGAAAGGCAAGGCCAGAGGCCAGGGAGGCCCTGGCGCTTGTGTGCAGCGCTGGAGCAAAGTCTTCTGTGGGACGCTCTGCAGAGGTGGCCCGAGTTACCCCGGCTTGAGGGGGCCTGGCTGCGCCTCGGCCCTGGCGTAGCGCCCTGTCCTCCGGCCCAGGGCCGGGAGAGCCCGCTGAGGCAAGGGCTGCGTGTTTTATTTTGACTGCCTCCCTCGCTCAGCCTCTGCGGCCTGGCCGCTGCCCCCGGGCCGGGCCCGCCGTGCCCCGACCCTGCCAGTCTTCAGCATGGCGGCGGGCACCGCCTTCCCGCCCTGCCCCGCCCGCGCTCTCCCATTGGCCCTCCGGGGGATGGGCGGGCCCTCCGCCGCTACCCCCGCCCTCCCATTGGCTGGGGGCGGGCGGAAGGAAGCGTTTCCCTGGAGACGGGGGAGGCGGCGCTGGCTGCGGCGGTGAGTGCGGGCAGGGCCCGGCCCCGCTCCGGGCCCGGGGGTGGGTGACGCGGGTTTGATGCCCGTGCTCCTCGGGGAGGGGATGGGGGATGGAAAGGCCGGGTCACCTTTTGGAGAGGGAGGGTGACGGCCCGGCCGCCTGGGCCCGTGAGAAAAGGGGGAGGTGAGGCGGGCCGGGTGCTCTGGGGAGGGGCCGGGCAGGGCTGGGGGTTCGCCCTCCGCAGGAGCCGGGACTGCGGAGGGGGAGGCGAGAGTCACCCTCACCCCTCCGCCTGTGCCGTGCGGTGAGGCTGTGGAGCTGGTGCGCACCCTCGGCGAGCTGCTCTGAAGGCCGGCCTTGGGTATAACCCAGCAAGAGGTGCCCCAGAGCCAGCTCGGCTATCCGCAGCGGCCCTGGGGCGCTGGGCGTCCTGTCCTGTGCGGTGGGTCCAGAGCCATGGGCCGAGGGCCTGGCCAGGACACAGCCCGGCGCTGGCCCGAGCCCCTGCTCTGTCCCGTGGGATCGCTGTCCAGAGCCCGGCCTGCGAGCTCTCCGGGATGCGCTGCACCGGGGTGGCATCTCCATCTCATCTGGCTTCATTTTCTTGTGTCTTTGTGATAGTCATAGTCACGCGTCAGGAGAAAAGATCTAAAGGTTTCCTGAAACCCCTTTAGAGGGAGTAACTGCAGGTGTGCGCGCTTTGGAGCCTGTTCTCTGAGCCGGCAGAGAAGGTTCCTAAAGAATTTGGGTTATTACAGAAAAGACAGAGCGGTAACTTTGGAAGAGCGTGATTTTGAAATTCCTACATCTAAGCACGAAAGGTCCGCTCCTGATTCACTGAGAAGGGTGTAGCAAGTGAACAACTGAGTTTGTATTCATGCCGAGTCACCTGTTACTCCTTAGCACTTTGTCCGAACAGAAGAAATACCCACAGCAGGGCAGATTGCTTCTCCTCCAGTCGGGTGATGCAGTAACAATGGAGACTTCCGATGAAGAAAACTTCGGTGTAGCCGTGTGAGTATGTTACATTCTGTGTCAGATTTTCAATGCAAAGCTCCAGGAGGGAATAACATCAGAGTTTAGGTGAAGTCAAATTAAAGATAACCACAGCGAGCGTAGCACCACAGAGTCCTGGCTGAGTGAGCAAACTAAGCACTGTAAGGCTGGAAATTTGTGTGTGTGTTCCTTTTAAATTCAAAATTTCTCCTTTTCAAGAGCGCATGTTGTCTTATGTCATGAGTTCTAAGAAGAGTCTGTTCCTTTGTGTTTGAATGTGCTCCTTCTAGACATGTAAGAATTTTTATAGGTGGTCTCAACCAAATTCTACACTGGTAGATGTGAAGACGCTGCTTCACTCCACGTATGAAATAATTAATTAAATTATTAATACTTCACACTTGATTTTGCTGTTAGAATAAGCTATAAAACTAGTAGCAACACTGAGAGGGGAAAAAAGTGGGAATTGCCCATAGCAAAGTCTCAGTCCTTGCGTTTGAATGGGAAGGGATGAAGCCTGAAGTCCTGAGGAGGATGCTCAGGGTACGTGATGCTTCTGCTCCAGCTCCTCTCCTGGTGCTGTCATGCCCTCTGGTGGGAGAGCGGCTTTTCCAGCCCCTTGCCTCGGCTTTGCTGTCTCCCAAGCCTTAACAGATCAGAAATGGTGCGAGAACGTCACTTGGTGGATGCCTTTTTAACTCAAATCTGTCCACTTTTCCTTGTCGGAATGAGCCCCATGGCTCATTATAGTTAAACTGTTGTTGGATTCATTTCACTGGAGTATTATTCAATAGCAAAATAACTTCAATGAGTTTTTAAAAACATAGTCTGAAGGATTGTTCAGCTCTGTTTGCTAAAGAGAAATTTGAAAGAGGAGAGAGGCATTTGACTTTAAATTAATTTTAAATGGTGCTTTCGCTGATTGAAGCCAATTTATTTTTTTTTTAAAGACAAATAACTTTTAAGATTTGCTTCCCTCACATGAGAGAAAAGCCTGTCTGTCATCTCCGGGGGAATGCAGGAAGAGTTCATCCCTCACTGAAGATGACTTGTGAATGCCAAGGAGATCCAGTGGATTATTTACTGTATAATAATAGGTTTAGGAGAAGGATCCAGAGTCCTGAAATGCAAGCACAAAAAGTTTCTTCCCTGGGTGACTTCAGATCCATAGCGATGCTTTTCTCATCATTAAATGACCCAAGGAGACGATCCCATTGATGATGTAGCATGTAGGGATGTTTCTTACATAAGAAAGATGTTTAAGTTTCTTCAGTTATATAACACTTGTGTGTACATTGAGTTGAAGTGGTTCTGCAAGACCAAGTATTTCAAAATACTCTGTAAAGTTTCCAGAGGTGGCTTTTCCTGTGACCACCACGTAGAATTACACGGGGAAGAGAGCAGAAGGAAAGCTTGTGGTGGCAGCTGGGATCTGTGGGTTCAAAAAGGCTTTATCTGCTTTTCTAATTACTCTCTTTACCTCCTTCTGCACCAGGACTGGAGTTACCTTGACCGTAACGCCAGTAGAACAACATCTTTATTTTATTTTTTTTCAATTAGGCCCCTCCCTGGGGGGAAATACGCCAGAGGCCTGATGAGAATCCCCATGAAGCAGTGTTCTTGTCAGCGTCACGGACTGTTTTGTAGCTTGAAACTAGGAAATTAATCATTTATCTTGTAACTACAAGGCTTATTTGTGCTTAGGCTTTTGTGAAGACTTTGTAATTTTAACTTTCATTTCTGCCGTGGTTGAAATACCTATTTATGCAGTACCGTCTTTCTTTGCTTTCAGCTCCTCCCCTTCTGATGCAGAGTTTGATGCAGTTGTTGGCTATCTGGAGGACATCATAATGGGTAAGCTCTGCATGTAGTTCTGGACAACGAGATGGGTGCTCGCCACATTGCAGACATACAGAGCTGAAATAGCCCCTGCCTGCTTCACGGAAGCTTCTTTCCTTTGTCCCCATGACCCCTAATCTGGGAGCATAGTAAAATTATACACAAAAGTCTTTTGCCTGCTGTTTGCAGCACAGCGCGTGCTTGTGAGTCTTGAAATTAGTTCTCTGCTCTACTGCAATACGCTGCTTCTTAAACAGGAGAGATGCTTGTAAATCTCATCGAGAAATGGAAGATATTTGGGATTTTCATACCCTCTTCCAAAGGGGATGGAAGATACTGAGAAGCAGCAGGTTCCCCAGCGCTGCCCAAACCTCTCTTACCGCATCGCTCGATGTGGTCGCGGCAGCTGCCGCGGTTTGGGCAGCTTCAGCAGGTTGCTCCTTGTCCTGTCCCCACCGAACGGGGAGAACGGTTTATTCCCTCTGTTCCTGCAGCAGCGTCGCCTCACTGGAGGTGGGTCCCATCCTGCCCCGCCACTTTTCATTGAGACTATCGCTCTGAGTTGGTTTTGTGGCGTGCGACGTGCGTGTCCACACGCGGTTGTGACGTGGCAGGACCTCCTCACGGCAAGAATGGCGCCCATCTCATTGCCTCAGAGCTTAGGCAATAAAAATGCACCAAATTCTCAGGGCCGTGATTTTAACCGAGAAGTCAGCGTGTGCGAAAAGTGGTTTGCCAGATGGCAAGGCAAAATTCATGCTAATGGGCCACCAGCTGCCTCGTAAGAACAGCACGTCGTCGTTTCGACCATGTCCTTCCCAGGGAGATGTGGCTTCTGCAGCCTCAGTTGCCTGGGGACGGAGCTGAATCTGGAGAAATGCCAACAAAACTCATTTTGAATGCGTTGGGGTTTAGAAAGCAGAGACTGGTGTATTTTAACACTGAGTACAAGTGAACCTTGTGTTTGTATCTGTTCTGTTGAATTTGGTGACGACCTACCATGTTCGGTTTTATTCTTGCTTCCTTCCACAACTGGAAAAAAATCTTTGGCAGTTGAAAATTAATCTGGGAATTTCACTAATATTTTTTTAATTCAAAGAAAAAAAAATGTTTTGAGTTCTTGTAGGGAGGAGGTCTTCACTTTAAAAAAATCGCAGAATCCCAGCACGGTGAGGGTTGGAAGGGACCTCTGGAGATCATCTCATCCAACCCCCTGCTCCAGCAGGTCACCCAGAGCAGGGGGCCCAGGATCATGTCCATGCAGCTTTTGAAAGTCTTCATAGTCAACAAAAAACCCAAAAATTCCACAAAACATGAGATCTGTTGACTGTGGACTTTCTCCAGATGGTAGCAAAAAAAAAAAAGTGCTTTTTTTAAAAAAACTATTTTTATTTCTTTCACTAAGACATACACGATTTCAATCTATTTACAAAACCTTCAATAACTGTCAAACGGTGCCAACTTGAATAAAATGGAGCTTTAAGATTCTCCAGGGAAAGAGGGTGCTCTTAATTCCTTCCAGAATAATAAAGCCCTGACTGCTGAGTGCTTGCCCTTTAGTATGGTAAACAGTAGAAAAAATAGAGTAGCTAACAAGGATTGCCCTAGCACTAGATCTTAAAGAGAATTTCAATAATAATAAATAATGAAAACAATGCTAATTTCCCAAGCTAATCAAAGGAAGACTCTGTAGGATGTGGTCATGAAACAGGAATATAAAAAGGGTTCATAATGTGTCAGAGAAAATTAACTGAAGATTGCAAATGGACTCTGGACTTTTAGTGCATTATGTGACAAATTTAACAATGGGATTGGCAAAATGTTATTGGCTTCTTTATCTCTTAAGGTATGCAGCCATCAGAGTTTTCAGCATTCTTTTTACTGAAAACACCGTAAAAACCCTTGGATATGCTGTGCTGCTACATCGTCTCTGCAGGCTGTTTTACATAGACTGGCAGGAAGAAGAAAAAACCATCAAAAAATAAGGTTCAGAAATGCATCTCTCCATCGAGTTTTATTAAAACTTGCT
The DNA here is from genome assembly GCA_033124195.1 of Coracias cyanogaster. NCBI lineage: Eukaryota > Metazoa > Chordata > Aves > Coraciiformes > Coraciidae > Coracias > Coracias cyanogaster. The sequence continues at coordinate 3,516 of JAVSBS010004211.1, read as the reverse complement.
TTAGTAGTATATGGAAAACTTTTTCATAGAAATAATACTGTTTAAGACTGTGAATATTCTTAAATATGGTGAATATGGTTTGGTTTTTTTTCATCTTTCGTTCCATTCATTTGTTTTTCCCTTGAATATTTGACTGTACATTTAAACCCTCATTAGTATTCCTTGCAGAACTTCATGATTGAAGGTGGTGGCAGCAGCATTTTGGAAAGGTTGTATTTTCTATTGCAGAATACTTTCCTTCTTTCTTTCTTTCTTTGGAAGGTCACTATCAAGTGTTTGACTTCTGGCAGAAGCAATGTGAAGTTTCTCCTCATCCTCTGTGGGTGTTTTTGTAGGACTCAAATGAAGGTTATAGCAGCAGATCTTTCTCTCCCACGTGTCTCGTACTGCTAGATCCTTTCTCCTGCTTTTTCAGCACCTCCAGGTGCTCTCTTCCATTTGCTTCATCTGTTTTTGCATGATTTTAGACTAGGAAAAAGTGAGAAATGCTGTCACCTCTTTATCACCTGGCTCTGAAGCCGTTCTGACAGCAGGAACGGGTGTTACCCTTAGCGCAGGGTTGTTAGGTCACCAGAAAGTGCTGGCTGAAGCACCTCTTGCTGCCTCCTTCCTGCGGCATCGAAAGATCCAATTCACAAACTGGTCTAAGACAGCATCCTCCAGAGCTTGGAATAGCACAGAGGAGGATTCTGTCACAGTGGATGTGGAAATTATTGCCTCTCATTTGCAATTCAATGCAACTGTCATTTCCCTGCGCAGTTCTGCTTCTTTTCCACCATATGCTCTCCTCAGTGCACGCCAGTGGGCAGTGCTTGAGCACCGTCCACTCTCCCCATCCCGTGCTCCTGCCCCTCGCCACGCAGCAGGAATTCTGCAGCTCCTGCTCGCTGTCTCTGCCCGCTTTCCAGCTCTGCTTTTCCCGAGGAATTCCAGCTCGCCAGCAAGGCAGGCTGGTTTCCTCACCATGGCTCTCCTCAGGTCTTTGTGACCCGTGCACGATTTGCAGCTGCAGTTGGATGTTACGTAAATAATATGATTAATTAGCACTTATTACTGCTTTACATTTCCTCAGTCCTGCACAAGCTAGCTAATCAAGCAGTTAATAAACGAATTAAGCAAACCCAACAGGCAGTTTCAGGATGTGTATTCTCTCTTTGTCCTTGTATCCTCCTGCGTAGCGGTATGCTGTGAAGCCTACAATCAAAAATTGATATAAAAAATTCTCCTGATTAGGTGGTTTCCTCCACCTAATCAGTTTTCTCATGGTAAAATGTAACTAGTTAGACACAAAACCTTTATACTCCAGCCGATGTTCCCATTTTGGTTGACAGCAGGGATGGGTCAGCAGCAAAGTCCTTTGACCAGACATTCCTGGCTCAAGATTCTCTTGATGCCTCTCACTTATTAGCACAAAATAAAGAGAAAAATCCTTGCTGGGGTCAACCTGGCAGTTTTATCTGTTGTTTTTCTTTGAAAGCAAAAAAAAAAATTATAACCGATTTGTAGCTAGTAAAGATAAACCTGATATACCGTAATTTTTAACTTGCTTGAATGTTCATCAGGAACTTACATGTGACCCCTGGCCATGATTTCTGCCGGTGACATATGAGGTTGTCTTGTAGACTTGAATCAACTCTATTGACAAGGCAGTTTGAACTTGCTGAGGTCTTCTCTTCTCAGCTTGCCTAGGTGGAAAAGTACATGGCTTACCCTGATTTAAAAAAAAAAAAGGCAATTTCTCTGCTAACAAAAGGAATGTGTAGTTGTGCAGGACACACACACAGTCCTTACTGTGCCTTGACCAAGACAGGTCAGTTTGGTGGGAATTCCTGGAGGAGTAAACATCTGTATTTTACCACTAAGTGTAGCATGATGGAAAGATACTGAATTTTCTCTTGATGGCTTTTTTTCCACATTCAGTGTAGTATCCAGAGCCCTGTTTGGCAGGTTGGAAGGCCTGAGGGCAAGTACAGCCAATAGGTGATGGCTGAAGCAAAAAATTGTGCGCTGTGTGGGAAAACCATCACCCAGGCAGAGGTTTCAGCCGTGGGAATTTGAAGGGGAAGCCTCCATCATAAATCCATGGCGAGGTTTTGCTTCGGCTCCAAAGCAAGTGTGGAATGATATGGGCCAGATGAAAGAAAATAAATAGGACGTTTTCTCACCAGGCAATGGTAAAGAGAAATAAATATGCTCTTAAATGTTTTGAAAGATGGTCCATTACATGGAGTGATTTGTGTTAATTGAACTGTAACCTTTAAGAACACGGTGACTAGATTGTCCACGTGTCCCCCGTTTGCGGATCCCTAATTGTTGCTGCACAAGTAGAGTTCTTTATTACATGGAAGCTTTTCAGCCAACTGGGAATTTCTCCCTGCAACAGCTGGATGCAGTTTTTTAAGATCGGTACCCGAAAGTGCTGGAAGGCCTCATGATTGCTATTTAGGCTGGAAACAGATTTTGGGCATTCAAAGCAAAGGAAGTTTCAGTGATGGCAGGAGTAGAACTTCATACGACACAAACATGAGCTGGACATGTTTAAAATTCATGTGCAGGTTCTGGAGGTTGTACTTTGAAGCTGTCTACGTCTCACTGTGAAGAACAGCACACCTTGGGTTTTGTTTCCTGTTTTTTACTGCCCTCATGCTATTTTGAGGAAGAAAGGGATGAAAACTTAGAGCGGTTTAAAATCACAATAATTGTTGTGGTGTTACTGACATGTTCGCTTCTATACATGTTCCCAGAAGCAAGGGTCAACTGACACAATGTAAAGGCTTTGTGAGGAATGTGGAGACCAGAATAGTTTGGAAAGGAGCATTAGACATTTGTGGAAACGTCAGCTGAGGTAGAGTGGCTTTTAAAACTTGGCAGAATTGTGTTAGAAGCACTTCTGTGATGTACAGATATTTTAGGCAGAAATTGCATAAGATCTACAACAGTATGTGAAAGAAAGAATTTCTAGTTGTTTTTTTGTAACATTTCACTTGACTCTGCAGATACCATGTAGAGGCTTCCACCACGTATGTGCTGGGAATAAATATATCTCTATATATGTATCAAATGGGGAGATGGACTGGCCAGTCTCTATACAGGTCTTCACACCAAAATTATGTTATATATAATAATCATGGGCTAAAATTTTTTAATTTCGTGTTTCCTTCATTAGGAGCCAGGGACAGGCTGACAGACCTTGGCTGTAAATGTGCTCTACAAGTGTCATGACGCTGTTATATCTGTTTTTCTTCTGTTGCTCATGCCATTAACACTGTTGACTCTAGGATGGCACTGCATGCGTGCCTGGTCGTTGGGTCTAGGCACCTCTTGTACTTGTTGACGGCAGCCATGGTGCTGTCTGGGTTGGCTGCTTGGCTCTTGAGAGTAGATTTAGACTAGATTGAAGGAAGAAATTGTTAATTGTTGACACTGAGGGTGGTGAGAACCTGGCGCAGGTTGCCCAGAGAGGTGGTGGCTGCCCCATCCCTGGCACCATTGCAGGTGAGGTTGGCCGGGGCTCTG
>JAVSBS010004210.1:80558-90818 GCA_033124195.1 Coracias cyanogaster | reverse complement strand
CAGCGCAGCCACGGGCTCGGCGGGCGGGCCGCCGCCTCCCCGCCACCTTGCCGGTGAGGGGGAAGGGGGTGGGGGGGGGGGGGGTGGAGCGTCCCGTTAGGAGAAGAAAAAAACCAAAACAAACACGTGAAACAAATAAATGGAAGCACGCCAGCTTGGTGGTGCCGTTGATCTGCAAGGGACGTCGTGGAAAAAAATGCCCCCAAAACAAAAAAACGACCACTTTTACCCGGTGCGACGGCTTTTATATGCGCGGTACCCCGTTTCCAACGGGGGAACGCCGGTCCCGTGAAGGGCGGCCGGCGGGGCGCCCGCGGAAGCCAGCGTGCCCGGTTGCCCCTTCGGCGGGTCCCCGTGCCCACGGGCGCTGCCCGCATGCGTTTGGAGGCAGCAGATGTTTTAACAGCCTCCGTGTAGAGATTACCGAGTGCCATATGTTAAACACCACCCTCCCTCCGGATTAAAAAAAAAAAAAAAAAAGAAGAAAAAAAAAAACTTTTCGCACTCGCTCCCCTTCTTTTGCGGGGCCGCTCCGCCCGTTCAAAAGCCTAAAGGATGACATCAGACATCGCCGGGGCAGGTTTTTCCCCCGGCGGGCGCTCCCGCGGAGCAGCGCTGCGCCCTGCGCGGAGCCGCCGCCGCCGCGGGGGACCCCCGCTGCTGGGACAGCCCCCGCCGCCGCCGCCGCCGCCTTCCCCGCCCGCAGCGCGGCGGGAGGGGGCTGCCCTGCTCCCAGCCCCGCCGCGGGCGCCTTGGGAGCCCCTCTTCTACAGGTCGTCCGTAGGAGAGCCTCTCTTCAGGTGATCAAGCCTGGGGATGTCCTGGCTTCTCATCCTTCATCCGACACGCGGTTATCACGATAATCGGTAATCTGGAATGGTATTTTATTGGGGTGACTCCGAGGGCACCGCAGAACGCGGTGACTCTCGGGTTTTCTTAAACTGGATCCTTAATTCGTCATCTCTCCTACCTATTTCTTTTCTTCACAAATCTCAGAGAACCATCTTGAAGATGCTTCAGGGGACAGGATGGGATCAAGCTTTGCGTTTGAACCGCAGACCAACAGACACGTTGTGTGTGCGCCCGGCGGCCGCAGGTTTTTTTGTTTGTTTAAATAAGTATTCCCTTGCAGTGCTTGAAACCTGATGGCTGGAGCGTGAAACATGAGAATCTGAAAGTGAAACCGACTGGAAGCCAAAAAAGAAACAGATGAGTGTGTTTCCACTGTCCAAACTGAGGAAAGCCCCGAAAGCAAACAAACACCATGAGTAATAAAATGTGCAATAGATTTGAAGTAAATTTTTTCCAGCTTCAGTCACCAAAAGCACTCTACCTTGGTGGTGTTTCTTTCTTTTCTTTTTTTTTTTCTTTTTTTTTTTCTCCTTGTAACTGGTTTTTAGATGTTCAAAGGTAAATTCTGCCATTCCATGCTGTGCATCCAACAGGAACACGATAAAAATTATCTTTTCCTCGGGTTTCTGATTAAGGACTAGGAAAGGATTTGGGTGCCCCAGGAACTGCCACACATTGCCCATGTATTTTCAAGGAGCTGTTTGTAATTGTACAGGCAATTTTCAACTCTAGATAACTGTGTAGTGGCAGCTTTGTCATCAACAACCACCTTAAACAACATGATTGCTGAGCAGGTGAAATATACCCTGTGATAAAACTATACTTGCCTTTAGAGGGTGATTTGATGCAGGCATAACAGTTACAGCATTAACTAATGAATTCTATGTGCTCACTTAAATTATTTACCCCTTTCTGTTTTATGCAAAGTTTCATCTTTATCCTTTCTCATTCTTTAGCTTAAACTTATTCAGAGCAGTAATTAGAAACCGTGTTTGTGCAGTGCCCAGTTCAAGGAGTGCACAACTCTACTCAGAGATTTATTAGGTGAGATGGGAAGGAACTCAAAAAAGAGCTACAAGGATGATCATGTACCTAGGACTCCTATGTTAGGCTGGAAGACTTTGTAAATTCAGCACGGTTAGCCCAAAGACATTCCCATGTTTGACAGGAACATAAGCTAGATAAATCTAGAGAAATATAAGAAGATTAAGGATGGTAGAGGTGGTAGCCGTACCTTTAAGCTAACAAAAAAGTGCAAATTTTCAACCGCAAATTTAATTCAACACTTGATACTTCATTTAGGGCTCTGTCTTTAAGGCTAGATGGGGTTAAAGCCTAAAAAGCATATTCTACCACAAATCACAGTTGCAGAGTTGGAAGAGGAGTTACTGTATGAGGTCCTGCGATCACTGTTACACCAAAAAATATTAGAGGCGTAATCCCCATTATGCATTCTGGCTTTAAAATTATTAGATCTGTAAATCTGTATAGAACCTATAACCTGTGGTAATACAAGCACGTGCAGAATTAGGATGAGATCTTGCAGTTTTTTTCCTGCAGAAAAGGGGTTGAAACCAATGAGGAATTTCTGCCAGAGCTGAAAGTGTAGGACTGGGATTTTTCTCACTATAGGGGACACAGGGAAATTTTTGTGTTGCTTAACTCTCCTGGTGCCACAGCCTTATCGTGCAGGGGTGCCACATACTTTGCAGCGGGTGCTGCCGACTCGATCCTCTCCTTGGTGAGCTGAGTGATAAGGCTGCCATTCACTTACAGGGAGCAGAAACACATAACAGGTGCCTCCCACACGCCTGGAAGTCTATTGAAGGGGAGAGCTCTTGACATCTTGCACAGGATCGGGCTCCTGGTATGCGGCACTGTACATAAGCGCCGTCATTCTTCTTTTGTGGTGTGGGGGAAAAAGTTGGCTTTTGGAGCCGATATTTGAAAGAGCAAGAAGAGTTCTGGCAAAGTACAGATATGAACCATTGATGTCTCTTTCATCATTAATAGTATGATGGAGCTGAAGGTGACAGAATCCTCTTTTTTTTACCTTTTTCTACTTATGGATCAGATTGCTTTTCTGCATGAAACTGGCTGACCTTGCTGTTAACATCTTGTATTCCACTGTGTTGTTTTCCTGCTCTCTGGGATGTTTGTATCAGTCCTGAGTTCAAAGATGGCTTTGACATTAAATGCACACTCTTCTTTTTCTTTCCAGACTGTTAGGAGAGATTAATACAAGACTCTCTGTCCCCAAACCTTCAGCTGCGTGCCTTGGTTATCTTAACGTTGCTGTGACCTGCACAGCACAACATAAATAATAATAATAACATAAATAATCACGGTATTTTTTTCCCAGAAGCAACTGTATTTTAAAGATAAGTGTAATGATTTTCTTAATCTGTGGTAAGAGAGTTAAGCTGACGCAGTCTCTCATGCTAAGTAGTTTGCTGAAACATATGACGCATATATTGTCTGGCAAATAGTGAGATATTTTATATGGAGCTACACCTGTGTGAGACTGGGATTTTTGGAAGCCGTGTGAGTGACTGTGTTAAGTGACAGCTTGTTACAGGGATAAGTTGGAAGTCTCGTCTTGTGCAGATGTATAGGGCACATCTGAGTTCTGAAAACAGGTGGATTTTTAAAGGGAAGAAAAGCTAGGTTTCGCCTCAGCACTTGTCTTGTTTCCTCTGTAGAAGCATCAAAAACTGTCCATAAAGAAATGTTAGTTTCAGAAGTATTCTGGCTTAGGTAACCATTGATACCTTTGGATGTCCCCTTTGCATTCCAGGGACTATGAAATACTCTCTAGATCTGTTGATTGTGGTCTACTTGACATGGTCAAACGAACAAATAGGATGAAGAAAGTTCTATCGCCTGACAAAGCAGACAAGCACCTAAAAAAACCCCAAAACAAGAGTAAACCAGAGTAAAACAGTATAAATAAATGCCCTCTACTTGTTAATTTCCTCTTTCAAAACTACTGAATTAACAGCTATTCCCACAGATAAATGTTCAGATATTTTTACTGCTCTGCTCTGTGTCAATTACACCTACACCTGGGAAAATGATTTACTTTTAAAATTTTAAAAGCCAAAAATATTCCATTGCATATAATATTAATGACCACCTTAATACAGTACTATCGTTTCCTGCTTTTTTCTCTCCCTCCCTTTAGGGAATGCAGTGTTTTATTGCTGTAAGTGGAGCGTCTCAGCACCAGTGTCCTACAAATGAAGAAGTGTGCATTTGAAAGCTGGTCATGAAATTAAAGTCTATTGAAAGGCTGCACGCCTTCTCACAGTGGCAGTTACAGACAGTCTTCAGTCGCTTGCCAGGTGCCATGTGGCTTTTGAAGACATGGTTTTCCTGAGAAGTAAGAAACTGTGAGTGCTGTGAAATGCCTCTCACTCATGAGCTCCTTAGCACTCCTTACTACCCCGAGTCCTAATGCTCAGCGCTACTGCCCTTGTTGAAGCTCTGCTGGGCATTTGCTCGAGTAACGGGGAACATGGATCTCAGGGACTGGCCCTCTGCCTTTGTGCAGCGGTGTGACAAACATCTTTGTTTCAAGCTCTAGCCCCAGCAATTTCAGATATAAGCTCCCAGCACTTCTATGCAAGTAGTCTTTGGCTGGCTTGGATGTCCTGCTAGGCATGGTGAAAGCCATGTCTGCCTTGTTCAAGTTACATCCAAAGTCTAAAGAGGTTCCTGTTTGGTCTGGGGAAAAACTCCTGATGTGAGTAAGAGGGTCACTTGCACAGGGACTGAGACAGGAAGGCAGCTGAAATGATAGGTGCCGTCCTGTTGAAGTGAAAAGAAATGATCACAGGTTTCTGAGAAATCCACTGCTGCTGCCACTGGAGAGCTCCCAAAGCTCCTCCATCACCCCGCAGGGGCAAAACACTTCAGATGGACAATGGTGAGTGATTTCTCAAGGGCCACCTCTCCCCAGGGCTATCAGAAAAAACATCCTCTCCTCTCTGCAGGTCTGCTACCTTGTATTTTGTTTTGCTCTTGACTAGGAAACCCTTTTACCTGATTGTGGGTTTCCCGTATCCTAAAGTTGCTGTTTGCAGGCATACACAACTTCCTATGCGTCACTTGATGCTCCCTAAAGGGTGGTGCTGCCCTTCAGCTGTCTTACTGGATGTAAATATACAGAAGTCTGAGAGAAACATTGGTCACAGAAAGAGTTAGGGTGGAAGTCAGCTAGTCCAATCTACTGCTCACCTCAGGGCCATCCTTTGAGCTAGACTGGGTTGCTCAGGGCCTTGTCCAGCCAAAATATCCAAGGATGGAGATCCTACAGCCTCTCTGGATAGTCTGTCTCAGTGCTGCATCACTCCCAAGGGAAAAAACCCTTTCCCTTGTGCCTGGTCAGAGTTTGCCTGACCGCAACATTTGTCTATCACCTTGAAGTTTCCCGAGTATTTGAAAAACAGCAAGAAGCAGGAGTAGGTGCTTGCTGTCCACTGGCATCCTTCCATATCCATAGCTCAGGATATAGCATGCAGGATCTGTAGATGTGGATTTTATTGTTAAATGGAGCTAAACTGCCTTGTTAACTAAGAAAATCACTAGCACATGTTCCACATTGCTCTCCTTCATTGAAACTTCCAGATCTCCTCTGCTGTCTCCTCCCTCGGCTCCATTTTTGGTTGTGAGCTGTGCTCTTTCCTCATCCTTGATGTTGCAAATCCGTACCCCTAGTAAAATTCTGCTGTGCTGCTATCTCATTTCCCTGTGTGCTGAAACTTTCTCCTGGGCTTTCACTTCATCTTGACATGGCAATAGTCTCTCTGAAGAGGGACTGTGTTCCTGGGGCAACATTGCTAGCTCCTCACCCTGTTCTTCAGCTCTTCCCTAGGTACTGTCAGCTGGCAGAGTCAGGACATTGGGCTGGGAGATCTTTTGCCTGAGTGGCTGCTCTGATGCCCAGACATGAATTGTTTCTTTCTTGGGTTTCAAATTTATATTTATAAGGCCCATTAGTAGCAATCACTGCTCTTAGAACAGATGCTTTGCAATGACCCTCAGGTTAGGAAAGAATAATTTCTATTTTACAAATGGGAAGGTGAGGCTCTGTGGTGCAAAACAACATCCTACAGGAGCTTCACAACGTATCTTGGAGTAGCACTGCCTTTACAATGTCAGAGCAGCACCTGAGCAGAAACATCTCGTCATCAGAGTGGATGGGATAGATAGTATTTTTGAAGAATCTCTGCACAGTATAGAATGCCGTGTTTCATTTCATAGATGGTTTCTGCATTTGTGTTCTAGCACTGTCTTCTGTTGTGCCCTTACCTCGCTGGGGAAGAAGGGAGTGGAGCTGGTTTCCCTGTCTATGAATAGATGGACTATTAGAGAGACTGTTGGCACCTGAATGGGCTTGTTATCTCCAGATAACAAAGGAATTGCTCCATCCTGGAGAAGGTCAGGCTACCCAGCTTCTCTGTAGCAGGCTGTGCTAAGAAGGTATATGCAAAAAAAGCAAGAGAAGAACACACTTATGCAAAAAAGAATTCTTCATAATGAGACAGTACCTGTGAATGGGAGCTGCAGAAGAAACTTATGGGGACACCTTTCACTCCTATGTTAAAGAAAGTCCTCCTGAGAGAACCTGGAAAGGAGCTGACAAAGGATGGTGAAAAAGCAGATGCTGGGAAGTGCAGATGGGCTCTTCTATTGCATTATTTAGCTTGATGTATTTTCTTGTGCATCTCAAGTAGAGAATGATTATTTTTACTAGCATTGCACAGTTGTTCTGCTATTTGTTTTAATAGTTCTTTATCCCTGGGGTGCTAAATTGTAAAGTAGAGGGTCTATAAGAATGAAGTGTATGCAGAAATACAAGCTGAAACTGCTGGAGATCTGGGAAAGCCAGCGTTAGTCTCCACTTCTGGCTGTGGGGTCTCAGGGAGAAGTACTTGAGGGAGGATCTGCGCCCTGAGAACACGCTTAGAAATCCGCTGTGCCTGGGGTCTGTTTGGTTTACGGAAGCATAAAAAGCAGGTGGGTCCAACGTGGTGTGACCCAAATGCGGCCCTATTATGCATAATCAGAATATTATGTGTAGCATTTTGAAAGGATTTAGCAGGTTTGGGGGACTGCAGGTTATTTTTTTGCTCATTTTGTCCTTTTGGCTGTGAAAGTCAGAGACAGATTGAAATCTGCCGGCTCCAGCACTTAGAAGATGCTTTAAAGGACCCAGCTCCTGGCTTGGAGTTTCCAAACCCTGCTGGGAGTCAGAACATATGTCCAGAAGAGCACCAGATACCTAGAGAAAGTTAGAAGGAGGCATCATTTTGCTTCTCTTCTGAACTGAATCACAATTATAATGTTTGCTGACAACTTTCTGATGCTTACTGTAACGGTAGCTTTTTTTTTTTCCCCTCACATTGCAGAAACAGCATATTCTTGTCATGCAGCTGTTGCTTACTGTGTCTTCCTTCTGCTTTGGGTGGATTTTCCCATGTTCATATCCGTAGCTTTTGAGTCCTTCTGTCACTGAACAGCTGCAGGCTGATACTAGATAGAACTGGATTTTTTCTGTGTTCACACACAAGCAGGCTTATGAACAAAAGATTTTTAAGGAAGCTGATAAATGAACAAGGTCTTTTGGACGATGCAGTGTTTCTAACATTGTGGACAATAAAAATCCTTGTACTTGTACTCACTGAAAGCGAAGGAAGACATAACTCAGTCTGTTTTATCTATGAGCTTCCAAGCTTTTCCCTACAGGCTTGAGAGAGGATGTTCTATAATGAACTCATCATGTGACAGCAAGGGAAATGCTATCTCACAGCCTAATGCTTATATTTCTATCTGCCATTTAACTTGGATGTTGCCTTCTAAGGGGATCCCCTGTTTTTAGTGGTCAGAGCTTAAGAGAGGATCAGGGCTCCCGGACAGTTCCAGCTCTGACACTTGCAAATCACATAGCTTCCCTCTGTCTATGAGGAAAGCAGATACAGTTATCTCGACCCATGTCCATCTCAGTCATGCTCTGAGGTTCGATTCAGTAAATTTTGCCAGCTGTTCAGCAGGCACAGGACAGTGGGCCCAGCCAGGCACACTGACCGCCATTGTCTCCTGAGCAGGATGGAAATGGGAGCGTACATGAGGAAGTATAATGTACACTTGTCCCATTCTTGCATCTCTCTCACGTTTCCTTGCAGCTTTGGGTTTTGCCTGTGGACCCTGGGGACATGAGCTTTATTTGTTTGCTTTTCCTGTTTCCTTAACTTTTTGTCCACTCTTGAAGTAAATCTTCCCCATATATGAAAAAAAAAACCAACCCAAACCAGCAGTGACTGACACATTGAGCTGTCCACTCTTGCACAGGTGGGCACAAGGACAGAGACAGATCCTGGTGCCATGAGAGAGGGCACCAGAAAGAGTTCTCTGTCTAGCTCACCCTAAGCAAAGTGCAGGAGGTTTTTTTGAGGTGGAAAAGGGAAGGTCAGGGTGCACAGTGATGGGTTTGGCACAGAGCTGGCCACCCTTTGCCCCCTCTGCCAAGGGGCTTTGCCAGCATGGACATTTGTGAGTGCTGGGGAGAGCATTGTGGGCTCAGGACGGGGGGAGGGATATGCAGACAGATGGACAAGGGAGGGTAGAAGGGTTATGCCCAGCTCTGCTCAGCCTCACTTAGAGAGCCCTGTGTCACAGCTGCTTGGGACACTGCCAGTGGTAGGCTTTGGTGTGAGTATGGTGGGAGGCAGGGGGAAGTACCAAACCCAGGCCTGATACTGGAACAGGAAAAAAAAAATTAATAAAAGAAATTTGGGAATAGCTGGAGATAAGATACAGGGCTGGGTGGATTCTTGGTCTGAACTGGCACAGTTGTGTCCTGTTGTTTCCCAGCTTTGCTTCTCTTGTCTTAATGTGCAGTATTGCAAGGTTGCTGAGGAAAAGATTGTGCCATGGATTTGTGTTTGTGCAGAGTCAGCCACATGGGGACAAATGTCCATGTGCCAGCAAGGAGATCTAGGTTCAGCTCCACTTTCTCTTAGGGTAGCCTTGTTGCTTTAGACCTTCCCCAGTAATAAGAGAGCTGTGAGAAGAGATATGTGAAGGCTTCCATGGCATTCACCTGTTACACAAAATGCTTACAGCAGGTAGAATACCAGAGTGAAAGTGTTGCATGATTTTTAACAGCTTAAGACAATGAAGCCTTGGGCAAATGTCGGCCTGCCAAGGCACATTGCTCTGTTGCTGTAGGTCTATGTGTATTACAGCCTTGTGGAGAAGAGTCGGACTTGAGAGACATTTATCTGTGATCAACTGAAAAATAGTCAGGCAGAAATAGCTCTCATGTAGACTGACACAAAGCCAGAGTGCCAGCTTCTGCTCTGAAAAAGTTTTTCCCCATTTCCATCCTAGCAGTGAGATCAGGACATGTGAGATCAGGACTGAAAGGGATGATGAAAATAATCATAAAGGGGTAATATGGGACACAGTCAGTCCACTGCTGGAGCTTTCCAGCAAATGTGCACTTTTTCCTCTACTGGTTTTTACACCAGGAAATTGCTCCTTATATAGCACAGCAGAGCCTCTTCACTGTCCTGCAGACTTTTCTATGCTGCTCTTCTATTCCTCGACCCCTACAGGAGCTTGGCAGTGGCAATGCATCTGGTGTCCTATGATTGCTGCTCAGCATGCGGAATAGTACCATCTCATTTCTTCCCTGGGCTCTCTGCCCTTCAGTTCAGACCCACCTGCTGCCTTTTATTGTGCTGCTGCATGTGTAGCCAGTACCATAATGGGAGCCTGGGTTGTGGTTACCAGCCCCACTTGGAACGGTGTTCCCCAGTCATTGTAGGTGAAGTGTCATCCTAAGAGTAGGGTCTCACGCTGGGGAGATGTTGCTGCTAGCTCTACCGTATTGCCAGTACTCTTCTGCTGACACTGAGAGCCTAGGAGGAGGTTCCTCTGAATCCTTTTCTTCTCCCACTAATGATGGCTTCATAGAGTGGTGAAAGCATGGACAGGGCAATGTGAGTGAGGGGAGAGAACTCTGTGGGACCTTAGTTGCAGAATGAACAGAGCCAGAGAATACAAGTCAGAGAAGGCTTTTTTGGGGGAAGGGTGGGGAGAGTTAAAAGTGTCAGTTGTGTGAAAAGTGGAGACCTGCAGTGAAGAGCACAGCTTAAACTCTGCATAGGGTGCTGTGCCAGCAAGAGCTAAGCTACAACAGTGGGCACTGATGGAAAATGACAGCTGCAGTTTAAGTCAAGGAAGGCTTCAGGGCCATCTTCTATCCCATTTTGACAGGCTGCAGCATGGTACTGGCCCGGAGTTACTGCATCATCTCAGCTGGCATGAGGGGGAATTAAGAAATCTGGCAGTAATCTGAGCAAACCAAGGAGCTGAGGTGGAGGAACCATCGGAGACAAT
>JAVSBS010004210.1:61344-77778 GCA_033124195.1 Coracias cyanogaster | reverse complement strand
CCTTAATACATATTCCTTTTTTTTTTTTTTTTTTCCCAAATTCCTTACTTGTGTTTATATTTCTTCCCAATTTATTACCACCTGCAACTTTCATTCCTGTGACATGGACAGTGGGATTGAGTGCACCCTCAGCAAATTTGTGGATGACACCAAGCTATGTGGTGTGGTAGGGAAGGGTTGCCATCCAGATGGACCCTGACAGTCTTGAGAGGTGGGCTTATGCCAACCTCATGAAGTTCAACAAGGCCAAGTGCAAGGTCCTGCACCTGGGTCAGGGCAATCCAAAACACAAATACAGGGTGGGCAATGAATGGATTAGAATAATCTTCAGGAGAAGGACTTGGGGGTGTTGGTTGATGAGCTCAACATGACCTAGCAATGTGCATTTGCAGCCTAGAAAGCTAACCATATCCTAGGCTGCATTAAAAGAAGCGTGGCCATCAGGTTGAGGGAGGTGATTCTGCCCCTCTACTCTGCTCTCATGAGACCCCAGCTGGAGTGCTGTGTCCATCTGTGTGGCCCCCAATATAAGAATGACATGGACCTGTTGGAGTGAGTCTAGAGGAGGGCCATGAAAATGATCAGATGGCTGGAGGACCTCTCCTATGAAGTCAGGCTGAGAGAGTTGGTGTCAGTCAGCCTGGAGAAGAGAAAGATCCAGGGAGACCTTATAGCAGCCTTCCAGTACCTAAAGGGCACCTACAAGAAAGCTGGAGAGGGACTTTTTACAAAGAGGGACTTTTTACAAAGGCTTGTAGTGATAGGACAAGAGGTGATTACTTTAAACTGAAAGAGGGTAGATTTAGATTAGATATAGGAAGTTCTTCACTGTGAGGGTGATGAGGCACTGGAACAGCTTGCCCAGAGCAGCTGTGAATGTCCCATCCCTGGAGGTGTTCAAGGCCAGGTTGAATGGGGCTTTGAGAAGCCTCTCTAGTGGGAGATGTCCCTGCTATGGCAGGGGAGTTGGAGCTATGATTCTATACACAGATCATTCATTCATCATTGATCACATGATGAGTGTAGTTTAATAACACCAGTACTAACACCGATCATTTTAACACCTTAGGAAAGAAAAAACAAAGTTCTTCTAATTTGATTCACTGCTGTTTATCATTACCCTTTGTTTCCGGTCTTCTAGCTAGTTTACAGCCCACTTGTTAATACTTTTCTTCCAAGGCAATTTGGGCTAATTTCTCTGCTAACGGTTTAATGGGACACAGCATCAAATACCTTACTAAAATCCAAACACATTGTATCTCTTGTATTCCCTTCACCCACTAATTGTGTAACCCATCCAAAAATTAATCAAATTTATCTGGCAAAAAAGAGTCTTCTCAATCTCTTGCTGCCTATTCCTCATGATTCACTTACCCTGGAGATACCTAATAATGTACCACCCCCGCCTGCCCACCCTCGAGTTGTTTCCATACTGTATTTTGGATAGAAGCTGGATTTACGGGATGAGGGAGTCTCACAGCCACCCTGCATTACACTGGACTGTAAGTCCTGGGAAGATGGAGTGCTGCTGGGAAGGGTGTGTTACTAGATGAAACACTTCCCTGCCAAATAAACAATGATTGGGAGTGTTTTCACATAGTGTCATCCTTGGTTTTTCAAGGGCACTTTCAAAAGAGTAGGCTTCGACTCTTAAGCAGACAAAGGAAAGCAAACAAAATCACTCATCACTTTGGACATTTGGGTCTTTCACTCATAGTCTGAAATTATCCAGCCATCGGTGTGGGGTAGACTAACAGTATGTTATTTAAATTCTTACGCTTAAAATACCTTGAAAAAGCCCTTGATGTCCCAGCTGGGACTGGAAGTAGGTATGTTGGACTGACCAGGCTCTGAATTACCCTTCATTTAAAAGGACTTCTTAGGAAAAGAGCCACTGCAATGGGAGGAAGGACATTCTTGAGAGCCAGTAAAGGAGATATAAATGTTTGAATCAAAAGGGTCCACTGGAACTGTACAATGTACAGTGCTGCAAGTGATGAGGAAGAGAAAAACCTGTATGGTAGGAGAGAATGAACTTTAACAAGTATCTACCACAACAAAACACAATCCAAGGCAGTGAAATGAGAATTTGAAAACAATATATTTTTTTTATTTAAATTTTTTTTTTATTTTTGATGCTCTGTAAATCATGGTCAGGGGTGTGATATAAAACCATCTGGTAGAGAAAACAATGGAAAACAAAACTAGATCATCATACATCTGGCATTTTGTAGTACAAGTTTTCTCCATGTGTGTTGCTGCTCCAAAAGAGCCTCTTGCATTGCATACTTGATAACAATTCAGTGACCACAAAATATGTCTTTTATTCCAAGGAAAAAAATCAAATCTTGATGAGATTTTCAAAATTATCTGAATCTTCCTAACAGGCTTCCCAACAAGACTTTGTTTCAGGTGAGTCTGATGTTGAAACAGCCCCCGATGTTTTGACTGGCAGAGACTCCGCGTTAAACTGTGGTGCATTGCTTCCTGGGAAGGGGAGTTGCAGTCCCGTGGCTGGGCTCTCTGTTCAGACCCTGTTCCCCAGTGATGTAGTGCAGTCTCCCCCTTAAGCAAGCAATGCCAGGCAGCAAGCAAGAGAACGTGGATGGAGTGGTCTCTAGCAATGAAGAAGATAGTGAGCTCCTTCACTGCTCCTTCCCAGGAGTCAGCACCCAGGCACTGCTGAAAAACACTGCTAAATATTAAGCTAGCTCAAAATGAAACATGTAGGATGAGTTCAACTCAAATCAAAACATATCAGTCGAGGGGTGCCAAAATTGTTTTGATAGAGAGTGACAAAATTAAGAGTTTTTCAATTTCTATGTAATATTTTTACTACTGCATTTGATGAATCACTCCTGAGGCAGGAGGAAAATAAGTACTGTGGTATTTCACTGGTGTTGGAAATTCCTAGTTCTCCTCAACTTAAGTTCTAAATTATTTCTTTTTCCAGCATGCAGATATTTTCGTCCTTGCATACCTTCTCTCTCCTAATGCCAAACCTTAGTTCCTTTTCTCTCCAAAGTTGTGCGCTTGCAAAGTTATCTTGAAACCTTGGAAGAAAACTGGAATATTTTTTCTAAGTGTGGGGAGGATAGTTTAACACTTTAAACTGTGGGTTAAATCTCAGAGTAATTGCTTAGTGTTTTTTTAGGTTTTTATCAGGTAAGGTTATGCTTGATTGGTGCCCATGTAAATACAACACTATAGCCACTCTGTCAAAGGCCTGGCCTCTGGGAAGTGAGTTAGAGCCAAACACGGCGCTTTCATTCAGCATCTCTGCAGGTGGACTATCATGTCGGTCAAGACTTAACTGGTAAATGGCAGCAAAATATTATTTCATCCTACCTGGGAACATAGCCAGTTGCTTTGTATTTTTTGTTTACCAACTCCTTCTATAAAAACCATCTGGGCCGATACACTGTTTGGCTACTCAGTAAGCTCTGATACAAAATGAGTACCTTGTAGCATAAGTTTGCCCTTCATGTGGGGTTGCACCCATGGATGAGTTCAGTCAAATAATAGGTCCAGGACCTTTTCTGTGAAAAGTCATTGTAGAAGGGCTATAATTAGAGCTATTATTTTCCATCTCATTTTGGGGATACATCTTTTGTAGTTTTAAAAACTCATGGATCCTCATAGGTTTCTGTAGAGAATACATTTGTAACATTTTTTTCTAGGCTTCCTCTACATTTTTGCTGACTTTTGGTAAATTAAGGTATCTATGCAACACAATCAGATTAGATACAAACATAATGTACCTGAAATGTTTTTCCCCATGACCTAATTCCACCTGGCTTAATCCATTTCAAACACTTTCATAGAGTGTCAGGTTTGCTTGTCTTCCCAAGGCTGCCTCATTTTTTCTCCAATAGTGGATGTGAATAGGCTGGGCTTAGATTTTGTGCTTGCTCTCTGCCCATGGAGGAGCTTCATGTGCTGAAGAAGACCCAAAGCTGTGGTGCCAATAATGGTTTCTACTTCCTCTCCAGTTTGGTGCATTAACAAAGCAGAATTGCCAAGGATAAACCACTGGATTTTCAACATGAATTTTCCCTGTTCTTTGCCAACAGTAAGGCAAATATATTTTAACCTTTGTTGTTTTTTTTCATCTTATTGGTCAGCCAGAGCTTGTAGTAATTTCAAAGGAAGCCAGGCTATCATTTAACTGAAAGTATATGATACTGCTTGCCATTATGCTCTACCTACAGAACCTAGGGGCACTGATGGGCTAATTCCAAGAAGAAAGTATAGGCTGACGTATGCTAAGCATTGATCTGTGTCTGTGGACATGGCTCCTCTGGGAAATCCACAGCTGGAAAACAATTAAAAATCACTATCCCCAGTCTGAAAAGACAAAGCTAGTGTACCTGAGGGTGCTGCGTGCTTTGAGCTGATCAAATAGCTAATGCTACTTCAGAAAGCAGTCATGCTCCCACCTCGTATCACCCCCTCACCTCTCTTGTGCTAGTGGTGGAGTTTCCCAAGTCAAGGAGGGAGCCAGTGCCGGGGCCTGACCCAGCAGGAAGCTGCTCAGTTGTTGCAGCTGTGCTAGTTTGCTGCCAGTTTAGCTTGTGTGTCCCTGCTACCCTGTCCCCCAAATTAGTTCAGCGGGAGGTCAGCTGAGCTCCAGAGCTTTTGGCACACAGATCTGGAGGAGGGCAGAAGGATTGCCTCAGCTCTGTGACAACTGGTCATTGAATTGGTTCAGGCATAGCAGAAAAAATACCATTCCTACAAAGTAGCACTTAGATGGCTTCTCTGAATCTTGCAGGAGCAGATCCCTTACTGATAGAAAAGAAAATCTTTGTATGAAATTGCAGCTCAGTTAAAAGGTGAGAGATCTCTTTGAGTTTGAGAAACCGCGTGTAATCATATAATTAAAGGCTGCCCCCTCCAATAGCAAAAGGGGAGAATTTTGTTGGCCATTCAGTCTTCACTCCAGTGTTTTGTTAGGCTTCCCCATAGATAAATGCAGGTGTCTGTAGAATAACCATCTGAGTTTAAAAGGGTAGTCTTCATTACAGGACAATTAACCTGATGTTGGTCTTCCACTTATCTTCCATTCAGAGGAGGTGTTAGGAGTAAAAGCCAAAGTTTGCAAGAGGATTGCCTTGGTTCAACTTAGGCTTTCATCTGAAGAAGTACAATATAAACCTTGTTCTCTCCTCTCCCCTCTGCCCTCTGAACCTGTGTTTGCCTTCTGGAGAATCCTGAGCTTATATTCTTAACTTTCACATTGACATACATCTAGGACATCTTCACTGAAATGAGACTGAGGCACCATAACTATAAATTGATGACCTGTAAAACAAGGTAAAAATTGACCCTTCTTGCACATCTGGGGATTTGACATGAATTCCGATCTCATTCACAATCATAAGCTGCTTTTGGTAATGAAGTGACATATGAATTGCTGCAGCATAGCCAATGGGGGAATTGTTTACTATGTTAATAAATCATTCCACAAATGGATACGGTTACTTTTTAATAAAAATAAAAGACTCAGTGATATTTTATACTGATGCAGAAACCAATTCATTCTCAGCAGAAAGACTTATGCAAAAAGGAATTTAAAACACTGTGTCACAATGTTTGTAGAGCGTCCAGAGCAACATGACTCCAATCTTGTTTGAGGCACTCCTATTGTAGACACTAATAATCAAAGGAAAGAGGGGTACTTTACTCTTATAATCTTGCCTGGTGCTTCTGTACTTAAGAGTATGTTACTCTCAGAAACAGGTCTTCGCGCTTCAAGTTCTGACTGTGCAACACAATTCTTTCCTGACTTTAGACAAATTCTTCACTTTCTTTGGGTATGATTCTTATTTACACTCTTCTCACTTCAGCAACTACTCTGAAAGTAGAGACAACTCTTACTTACCATGCTGCTATCATGGATCCATCAATATTTTCTTCTGCTTGCTTTTGTCTGCTGCATCCATTTAGGTGATGATGTGTTGGAGAAGGGGCAGTCTGGAACAGCACATGTGAGCTGTGTCTAGTGCTATGAGACTTATGCCTTCAGTGGAGGTCTCTAAGTACAATTGTAATGAAAATAATAACACTGCCGTAATAGCGCAACAGGAGAGAAAAGCACAGATTTTCCAGTCTACAGGTTTCTGAGGTGCAGAAACTGTTGGCATGCAGTTCCCAGTGCAACTGAGGGCTTTGCCTGTCTACAAGGTGGGACACTCCTGATGGCTTTCCTGAGGCAGGGTAATGTAGGGCTGTAAAATTAATAACCCTGGCATGTCTCAGTTTTCTCTAAAGGGGGTGTGATGATGCTAAAACCTCTCATGAATGCATGCAGTGCTCAGGTACTACAGGGATTCAAATTTCCCAAGTCTCTCCTCAGTTGGAATACATGAGCAGAAAGATTTGGAGGTAGAGGTAGTGTTGATTAGATCATGAAATGTGTTACAGCAGCTTGTCGGTGGCAGCCTGAGATGTCGAATATGGTTGGAAAACATTTTGCATAAATGTCTTATTCCACGCACCCTCTACTTCTACCACAATTTAATAGTGAAGATGGGGTGAAGTGAAAGAATGTTAAATATGCAAAGATCTTATAGGGCAGAGTAGGCCAGTCAGTGTCTGTTCTTTCTTTTTGTCTTTAAAACATGACTTTTACCATTATCAGGTTGCCTACAAAACCAGCAATCCCAAACCAGAGGAAGCGTTCAGCTTTTTATAGACTGACTCAAGAAACATGATAGAAGACACTGTTGCAGTAGCTACAGGTCTGAGTCAGAAAGTTTGGTAAAATCCAGAATTAAGAGGTAAACTCTACAATGCACTGTTTTCTCCCTATAGCAGACCTGAACAGTCTCTGAACTGCTGCAGATTCTGATGATCCTCACCCTTTCCCTACAAACACTGTCTACAGCTTCCCCATGAGGGGGAGTGGAGAACGAGGTGCTAATCTCTTCTTTCTGGATGTAAGGTAATGGCTAAAAGCTGCACTGTGGAAGTTCAGGTTAGACAAAGTCCTTCAGTGAGAGGGTCATCAAGCACTAGAACAAGCTCCTCAGGGAAGTGCCCATGGTGACAAGCTTGATGGTGTTTAAGAGGCATTTGGACAATGCTTTTAGATATATGATTTAATTTTTTAGGTTACCCTGTGCAGAGTCAGGAGTTGGACTTGATGATCCTCACGGGTCTCTTCCAACTCAGGGTATTCTGTGATTCTGTGCTCCTAGGAAATACTGCAGCTGAGTCCACTTTTAATGGTAATAATAACCAAAAGTCTCATCCAGAAAGAATTAAGGAGTTTGTTGTGGCTGACTTAGCATTAAAAAATAACATATCTTCATGTAAACCCTAGCTGTTTGAATATCTGTCAAACAACAGATAATGGATCCAGATAGTTTCCTACAGTACTGTCATCCTTCCTTGCACTAGTGCATGTGAACCTTTCCACGGTGCATGTGAATCATTTGGTCTCCATACTGTCCTCTCAAATTTTCAGATGTCAGCATGACATGCTACCAAGGAGTGACTGGAAGTGCATTCCTTCAGTAGAAACTCAGATTTTTTAATTCCTCATGAATGTGTTGCACTGACCTTGATCTTTGCAATCAGCAGAATAATGACTTTTGATCACCATTAACCTTGATTAGATTAAAGCCACCAAGCTACAGCCTTCACTCCGGGGAATGGGTTCACTGACATGGAGCTCTGCTCTGTTGTGACTTTTGGTAGTCTCTCATGTTGGAGATTACAGAGCTTCCTGGGTGATCTCTCCTAATGCTTCTCAAGTCTGTCAGACGTGTGATGGTCAATTGATTTGAGCCTGATGACTTGAGATTGCAACACTGAGCATGATGAGGTGAGACTGGAAGAAGTGAGAACCCAAGCGGCTTGTGCTATCTTCCATCTTCACAGTCTTCTCATTTCTAGCTTGAATTTATTTATTTCTCACCTATTCTTTCTACAGAGAGCATGGAGAATTAATCTACCTGCTAATCAGGTGAGCTCTCTAGGTACTGCACTCTCCTTGGCTTGGTTCAGTCATTAGATCTTTACCTGTCTATTTTCTGTCCTGCACATTTGAGTTAGGGTGAGAAAAGACTAGCAGATGGCTTATAAGTTTTTCACTGTTACTTTATTAGCCTGAAACAAATTCTGAGGCCTCGTGGAACATTTCAGTTTGAAACACTTTCTCTATAAAGTGCAAGGTACATTTTTACCAACATCTCAGTTTTTTTTTACCAAGGAAAAACAATCCCTTTCTCCCATATTTGTTATTTTTCAGCAATTGAAGTGTTTAGGGAAGAGGTATTTGTTTCTTTTGTAGGGCTAAAGAATTAGACAACATAAACAAAAATTTAGAATAGTATAAAAATGCCATTAATATTTTTTTACAGGGTTACAGAACCATCTTCTTACCATTAGTAATTCCTGCTAGTTTCATAATTCTACTGAACAGAGAGAAAAATCCTCATTCAGAGTAACATACACATTAAGCGGACTAAAATGACCAAATATGAGCGATGAAGACTATAATTCTTATTTTTCATGGATGAGTCACAAAGCAACAGAATTTGTTGATTTCTTCCCTCCCCAAAATCATATGGATAGTGAATGATTTGTTCATAAATGGCTTTGGATGCCTAACCAGACTTCTGAAAGGTTGGCAGACCTCAGGTTGTTAGTCTTCTGTCTGAAAACTGTGTTTTGAAGCATTCACAATATGATTTTTTAAATTATGCATGTTTTTTTTTTCTGGTGAATGAGAAAACCTTCACAACATATTCCCTTTCCAGGATTTCCTACTCTAACGATTAGGAAATAAATCATTTCTAGATATATCTATTTTTAATCCATTACATCATGACTGAAATGCAGATCCTTTCCAACAGGATGTTCTTGAGAAAGCAGAACTGTGTGAGGCTAGATGAAGAATCTCCAGTGGGAACATTTGCCAGAGCTGTGACAGAGGAAAAGTCTGACAGTCAGTGCAGAAGGGTATCTGAAAAAGAGAGAAACAAGGAAAAAGTTGAGTGAAGTGGATCCCCATAAGTTTACACAATACTGTACACTAGGAATCTTCCACAAAAAGGGAGACTCTAGAGTGGGAAAACAAAAAAGCCACAGACATTGCCTTTTACATGTTAACAACGTACTAAGTCCTATAGCAAAAATATTCTAAAAGGTATTATTGGGGCCAGAGGAACTTGTACATCCCTATGCTGCAGAGCAGCACTGCATGTGGAGTAGATCATCATGGTCCAAAAACTGTGCTATGCTCGTCTCAAGCACAGTGCCATGTAGACATGCTGTCCTTGTGCTGCTCTGGGGACTCATACTGTGGCACTTTTCTTTG
The DNA here is from genome assembly GCA_033124195.1 of Coracias cyanogaster. Taxonomy (NCBI): domain Eukaryota; kingdom Metazoa; phylum Chordata; class Aves; order Coraciiformes; family Coraciidae; genus Coracias; species Coracias cyanogaster. The sequence goes on along the minus strand of JAVSBS010004210.1, from coordinate 68,450 downwards.
CATGAACCATTTATTTTACTGAGGGTAAATATTACTAAAAACTCGGCACAGAGAAGGTATCAAAGAAGGCACAACACAATGCCTTGTGTAAGGGTTAGCTCATGTAGAAAGATTTTCGTTTAAGAACTTGTACTTTATTAGCTACCATGAAATGCTCAGCTGGGACAATAATGGTAAATGAACCAAAAGTATCAGCTTTTATTAAACATCAGAGCATTCAAATATAGAAAAAGTCCTAAAAGTCTACTAAAGTTGGAACACCTTTAGATACCAGACACAATATCTGAGATGCCACATGGAAAAGCAATCAGGAGTGTGCCTTTCTGTGGGCAAATCCAACTCCCTCTGTTCAAGTACGTGAAAGCGGTACCTTGAAATGACTCCGAAGCTATAATGGTGGCGTGAAAATGGAGCATAAATTCCTCAGTTAATCTAGGTCTTCAATTGGTGTGAAATTTCATGTAAGCTTAGTTTTAACGCCCTTTGACATTAGTTTTGCAGTTTGCATTTTTTTTGAGATTTTTTTTTTCCTCTCTTAATACTCTTAAGACTCTTACAGAAAATCTTTGAAATTAGATGCTGTGTGAAATTCAACCCCTTCTGTTTTTAAATTCATATTTACAGATATGTATATGGACTTTTTTGTGTGTGTGTGGACGACTTATATATAAATATATAGTCAATAAAAAAAGGCTAGAGTCCTGGATGCTAAGTTTTTCTGATTTAACAGCTAATTTAAACTGAAATTAGATTTCCTTCCATTTCCAGCCATTATCCATGTCGTAACTAAGCAACACCACCTTCATGTTATTGATGGGGCTGAGTGCACACAGATCTTGCTGACTGCAATAGGCATAACTACACTCCTCTTTAACCAGTAAACTCTGGATTTCAACAACAATGATTTTCTCCTAGTACTCATGGAGCTGCTGATGCAGAAGCATTGATGTGGAGGTGCTTGGAGGTGTGTTCTTCAGTGCAAGGCTCTTCTGTTCTCAACCATAATTAGGCTTCTGTAAGTATACCCCATTTCGACTTGTAAAGTCAGGAAAATTTTAAAACAGTTGGCATTCTTCTCTCTTCTGCCATGCATAAGGAGCACATTTCATCTCTCCTGCCACTGTTTCATCTCACTAACCATGCTCTCCATTCTTATCTCTGCCTGTTCTAACAAAACATATCTTTTTGTTCCTTTAATGTCTCGTCCTTGAGCACCTGTTTCCAAACCAGCATTTCTGAGTACAACACACTCCTGCACAAGGTCCAGCAGAGCTGGAGTAAAAAATGCAACCCAGTAGAGGTTTGCACATTGAAAGGGGCAGAGTGAAGGATGGTGTGATACAGCATCCATGGTCCCCAAACAGCCATAAACGTTTTCAGATGATGCACTGTAGAGGTCTGAGGTGAGTGAGTCCCACTGCTGAGTCTCTGTTCATGGTCTTTACCTAAGTCTCCTGGAAATAGAAATTCTAGGGTTTTGGATAGGACCATGTGGGTGCAATCAATTTCATTATTTTGGCCTCAGTTTTGACATGGCTGGAGCTGGCATAGATGTAGAGATGGCAGTAGCAGCTCCAGGCAGGGCATGTGGGGCTGTCTTGGAAAGGAAGGTGGGAAGGGAGTGAACTGATGGTGCGAAGCAGCGCATGGAGCACTAGCTTTCTGAACTACCCATAGCAGGCCATTGGAGATGTGTTGTGTTAGTAGTTGTTGGGGGGGAGGACAGAGTGTCATATGTGAGCGGATGGCCTGAAGACACATTTTCTTGACTTTGTGGATGTGTGCTGAGAATGTTATGCTCCACCTCTAGTTGTCTCAACAGAGTGCTTGGCGGATAGATTCAAACAGTAATTTTGAAGACCATAGAGGGTTGTCAGTCAAAGGCAATAAAAAAAAGCAAGCAGGCTTCTTTCTGAGAGTAAGAGATCATGGTCCCAGGATGACCAGCTGAGGCATGAAGTCTTGATCTTGCACGGGTTTGAGAGCTGTGCCTCTCATCCAATAAAGACCACTTAGTTAACTTTGTGTATCTGCTTGCACTGAAGTCAGTGGTAGCATTCACAGGCTTAAAGCTCAGCAGCTGTTTATGTACTGTGGAATAACATCCAGAATTCATCCTCTAGGACCTGCCTTAAAAGAGAGAGGGATGCAGACTCTCTAGTAAATATCAGTGGGATCCACAGAAGAGGTCAAGCTAAGATAAAACACATTCCCAGGATAATGTCTATCTGCCTGAAATTTCTGACCTGAGTTTTGTAAGCCCCGTAAGTGTATCCTCACTAATGCAACATTCCATGCTGGCTAAATGGATTTCAGTTAATTTTCTCCTATGAAAGTATTTCAATTTTAACAATAGCTGTCACTCCCAATATAATACAGAAATCGTTTACTAATATAGGCCTTAAAACACTAGTCTGATAAATATTTATATTACTTATTTTAACTTAAAAGCTTAGTTATGGATTGTTTTCATTCCAGCAGTGTAAACATCCTTCTAGAGTATGCACTGTAAAGCTGAGATTAAAGTCACCCACCCTATTTGCCTGGTCTTACTTTATCAGTGCAAAAATATTCTTTAGTAGATGCTGATAAAAGTATTTTTACCACTTTCACTGAACAAATGCTCTTCTTTTCTGTACAATACAGAAGGGAGAAATAATGTCAGGTACCAAATGGCAAATGAGTACTCAGTCAGCAAAAATGCTTCAGTTCTTTATTTGTCATATGTTAGTTTAGTTTAAACAGAAATTTGAATACGTGAACATAAAATGCAGGCCTTCTTTGCAAGGGGCATTTTCCTCGTGATAAATGGATTTTGCTTATTGTTTACTTAATGTTTTAGGATTATTTGATAAAGAAAACTCAGCTTTACAAAATGAGAAACAAAAGCTATATAAGGTGTGTGAAATGAGGTACCAACATAAATAGCCTCAGCCCTAAATTGATGAGCGGGAATAGATAAATAACAGTATATGGGTTTTGAAGTGGAATCCCAGCCATATTCATGTGGTGAAAGGGAAGGATTTGAATGATGGCAGCAGAATGCAAGCCTCCCCAGTATCATCTAAGTCTGAAGTGGCTGTAGAAATTCAGGCAGTCATTTAATAAAAACACCTCTTTTACTATGGAGGCTGTAAATTATACAAGCCTGTCAAGTTACAGCTCTGCCTTTGTGCTCAGCACGATTGTAATGTTCTCAGTCCATAATTTAGAAAAGGATTAAAGTTCTCCAATGCTCTGCTGTTTTTACAATGTTTTGGTGATAATAAGATTACCTCAGCCTCCCTCTCTCATGTGAAAATGTCACTAGAAAGACATACCATATATGAAGGTGGGGTTTTCCCACACACATGCATATATATGAGAAGGAGAAAATATATGACAGTGGTGTCTGGCATCAAAATCTTATTGTAGGGCTGGAGATGCCTTATTACACATGGAAGTTGGAGGCAAGCAGCTAGTGCATGGATTTGCTCTGTACAAGTACTGGTAAGTCTTTAAAGTCAGGTCAGTAAGGTTTCTCTTTATTAAAAACAAAGTTTAAAAAAAAAAGATTTTGAATAGCTTGCAAAGACTACAAAGCTTTTAGAGGACCTATTGCTTGGAAAGCCAAGTTTCTTTACTTACCAGGGCTCTGCAACTGGATAAGCCTCAGAAGGTGAAAAACATTACAACTGTTGTATGTCAGAAAGGTCTAGCAAAGCAGATTTTCTACTAGAATAAAATTGTATTTTTAAAAGCCCAGTGGCAGTGGATATTCTAGGGATGGGAGAAAATGATACATGCTGCACTGGTGATCTGGGAATTCCCTGTTTTCACTAGTAGGAAGCTCTGATTTCTCTCATTATTTGCCTCCGCGCATCAGGTCTTCAGTCTGCCACTGGGCTTAGGCCCCTTCTTGCTGGTTCACAGTTTTGGCTGCTGTAGATTTTTGGATGTATGGATATCTTATTTTTGAAGAAAATGGAAAAAAAGTCCCCCAACAAGTGTTTTTTTGTTTTTGCTTTTGTTTTTTTCCAAGATGGTATTATGAAGCTACACAGACATTAGGCAGAGGTCTTGTGGAGGATACATTAGACAGCAAAAGTTCTGGAGAGTTAGACGAAGATACATGAAAGACAAAATTTGTCATATGCTGCTTCAGGATTGCTCTGATTATCTCTACCACATACCAGACATACTTAGGCTTCAATTTCCACACAAAAACTCGTGTTAATACCATTTGCTTGAATTATTTAAGAAAAGGAGAGGATTCCAGAAGATATCAAAGCCCTAGTTGTCACCTACAGTCAGAGCCTACAGCCTGTGGTATACATGAAAAATAGGGCCACAAAAAAAAAAAGTTAAATTCTTTGTGTTCTTAAGATCCAGGACCCTGGAGTTAGCTATTATTTCAGCTATCCCCTGCATGAATGACCACACAAAGCAATTCTATCAGGAAGGCTTGACTGTTGTCCATGAACATCTTGATCATGCCTCTTTTCCCTTCTACCCTGCTACTGGGAGGAGGAACTGAACAGCTTAGCCACCTTTAGTCCACAGGACTTGCCCCAGGCTGGACAAAGGGCAGTCTCATGTAGATAACTGTGGTATCACTGAGCTGTTGTCAGGCATAACCTTGCCTTCAAAAAGCACGGTCCATTCCTCTGGTGTGGAACAGCCAGTTCTCAGAGCTGTGCAGCTGCCTGCTTCAGTTGTGCTGCCCTAGTTGTCCCTTACATGCTCTTCCTGTGCAGATGCAGAGGAAAATGGCTGCAGTGACACTGAAGTTTGCAGTGGATTGTGATGGAGTTGAGCAAGCTGGAAAGCTGTTCTCACCACCTGGAAAACTGCTCGGACAAGCACTTCAGATACTGCACATGCTTAAAACACTAGTGTCTATCTCTGCAGCTGGGAAACTGGAGGAAGAGAGGCCTGGAAAGGAAATAGGGGTAGGCCACACTAGGCATGAAGCAAAAGAGTATCCTTTCTCTGCAGCTTCTGGGAAGAACTGTCCTTGTACATCCCCATCTGTTTGCTTCTGGACCTTGAGACCAGGGAATGGAGAGGCCATCAGTCTTTCTGCTCTCCTTTGTGCCTCTCTCTGTGTGTACTGCACCTGAAGCCATAGTTGCAGCCAGCATGGACAGATCAGGCTAGCTTGAGGTAGACTGAGTCAATACATGCAACAGCTGCCACTGTTACATGTGCTCCTCCTGCAGGAAGAGCAATTTGACAAACTGGGGCAAGTCCTGCAAAGGGCCTCTAGGATGGTCAGGGGCTGGAGCATGTGGTGTCTGAAGGGAGGCTGAAAGCACTGTTGATCCTGGAGAAGAGTCAGATCTAGGTTCAGTCTTCCTCTGGCTAAAGCGGAGTTACAGAAAAGGCAGAACCAGATTCTTCTCACAAGTTCACAGAGACAAGGGGCACAATAAGAAAAATTCTGATATTTTATTAGGAAAAACTGTTCCCTGTGAGAATTATTCCCTCCGGCACAGGAGCCAGAGCCCAGGGAAGACGAGGAATACCCATCCTTGAAAATTGTCCAATCTTGACTGGACAAGGACCTGTGAAATCTTGTCTGTCTTTGGAATTAACCCTGCTATGTGCAAGGGGTTGGACTAGACACCTCCAGAGGTCCTTGCCAACCTGAATCATTCAGTGTCTCAAAGTCAACGCAGGCTGTTCTAGCTCCTCCGGAGTCACTTTCCACCTTATGTCACCACTCCTGGTCCAGGCTGCTCTGGGGTTGCTTGGTCAGTTAGAACTTACAGATAGTGCTGCAATGTGTGCGTCTCATGACAGCATGTGGAAAATAAAATCTGCTTTAGTACCCCTCCTTGAAATGTTTTTCCTAAACAGGAAGCTAGGAAATTATAAAACCAGCTCAATTTTGTATAATTCCTTGTCATCCCCACTGCTTCCCTTATTAAAAATCTCTTGAAAAGTTTTTTCAGTCGGCCTCAAGTTTTCTAAAAGGACATTCTACCCCAGGATAATATCATGCCTGTGAAAGTTCAAGCTGATTATTTTTTGTCCAGAGGGAGAGTCAAAATTGGGTTTATAATGGAGGTCTTGTTTCAAACAACGATGAAAGAATTTAGCATTTATGACGTCAGTGGGGTGGCATGGGTGTGGAGTTGCATGCGAGCGGCAGGAAGCTAGCCTCTTCTCTGCACCAGTGGTTTTGTGAAGGAGTCTTTCACTGATGGAGGTTTATTCAAGCCCACCTAAACACATGTACATATTTATTTACTAAAGCAAACCCAACTACAAATGGGACCAAAATCTGCATTTAAACTTCCCTACAAACAGCCCTGCTATGACAAATTCTTTCTCTAGCCCTGCTTAAGAAAAAGCCTGGGAGAGTTTATTTTCCTCAGGCTTTACAACTCATTGTTTTCCACAAAAGCACCCCTCTGCTTTTCCAAGAGTAAGGATAATTCTGTGGCTGAAGCACATGACCAAGACTTGGGATTTTCTTCCCAGCTGTTGCACAGACTTCTTGTGTGTCCTTGAGAAAATCTGATTAATCTTGCTGCACATCTGTAAAATGGATGCAGTGCTCTTTTTTCTTATTCACAGGAGCTGCCATGAGCCTTTTGGACCTTTACAAGACAACTGGACAGAAATGGAATGAAATATGCAAGCAATTTTGTATACAAGTGTGTGTGCTAATTGAGAAAACAGTGGAAAATTTTCTGCCAGAATGTATTTCACAGAGCAGCTTATTAATTCTGTAGAAGTTTGAATGCAAAATCTACTTCTAGAAAGCTTATGAGTTTTTCCTCTGAAACTGAAGAGGATGTTTGTTTGAGTGAGTCTTCTTTAAAAAAAAAAAAAGAAAATGAGAAAAGTAAAAGTTACTTGTTTTAGTGAAAATGATAAAACCTTGTTTTGTGGTTGTTATATTTTTTTTAAAGGGGGAGGTACCTCTTCCCAGCGATCTATACCCCACGTGTTATGGGAAAAGCAATGCCATTCTGACTAAATGCAGGCACTCTGAGGGCTGGGAAGTGACTGGAGAAATGAACATCCAGTCCATCCCATCATGCTTGCTCAGCAGGGAGATATGTAGGATTCGTTTTATCATCAGAGTCAGCGTACAGCCTTGTACCTCACCATCC
>JAVSBS010004210.1:14690-51854 GCA_033124195.1 Coracias cyanogaster | reverse complement strand
GTCCTTTTTTCTTTCTGTCCGGCTGTCTTTTTTCTTTCTTTTCTTCCCTCCCGTCCTGGCTCGCTCTTTCCATCATTGATCTCTCTCTTTCTCTCTCTGTGTCTCTTTCTCTCATTATCTCTTTCTCACTTTCTCTCTTTCCAGCAGGCTGTAGTATTGCTATTAAAAAGAGTAATAAGAGCAAAAAAAAAGGATATGGAAGGAATGTGTTTCAGTAAAAGAAACACAGGATAGCTTCTAATTTTCCTGAATGAGTGGCAAAAATACCTCATTTCTTCAAAATGATCCCATTTCTGCCAGAAACTCACAATCACTATGGACACTGCAGTGCACACACCAAGACCTTTGGGAGAAAGTATTTATTTATTTATTTATTTATACCTAATTCAAAAGTGCTACATGATAGATGGACCTAAATCCTTTGAGTTTTGCACGGCCTTCTTTCTAATCATCAGCCCTTCGAGAAATGTGGAGGAGGGGCCAATCCCCTCTCAGCAGTTATGGGAAATGGAGACCGATTAAATCATAGGCTTTGCCCTGTCAGTAAAAATGTAAAAATGTCAAACATGAAGAAAGAAGTACTTCCATATTGGGTGATGTGGGTTTTTTTCTCAGCTATAATTGCTCTAGCAGCATAAGAAAGCAACACAAGGTTTAGATTAGTCAAGCACATTTTTGCGCTATGTATATAATAACAAAAACCCCAGACCTGCCAACCCACCCCCAGGCCTTGAATTTTTGGTAGATTTTCTAGTAAAGTTCCCTCTACAGTCCTTAGGGGAGTCTTCAAGGGTGAACTGATGAAGACATGCCTCTTATACCATTCAGATTTGTACATGTTGAGTTCTGCTGCAATATCCTCTGTCTGAAATTTGTTCCATTAATGTTCCACTCAGTGGGAGCAAGGACAGCCCCAATTACCCCTACCCTGGAGCGGCTCAGCTCCCCTTTGTCATGGTGACTTTTCTTGTTGGTGGAATGCCATATTAGCAACCTGAGCCTGCTGTCTTCCCTGCTGCACAGCCCAAGGTGTTGCACCTCTAGTTGCAGAGGAGGCTGATCCCGATCTCCTCAGTGTGTTACACATTGACTTCACTGGTCTCAGATGTCAGACTAAGGCTCTGAACAGGGCATGACAATGTCTCTCCTCTATCTCTCTTCCTCAAAAACTTCAAAGTCAGCTCTTAACTTATTGTTGAGGTAAGTTCATAGGCCAGTGTGAGAGGTGAATTGCACACCATCCTTGAGTAGTCCTTTGAGGTAGGTAGTAAGAATTCCTTTCTAAGGGGAGATCTTTCTTTGTAGTGACTGTAAAAGATGGCTAAAACCCCCAGTTTGTATGGGTTGTTTAGCTTTTAAATGACTAAAGACAGGAGAGAAAAATCTTGTTAACTTTGAGTTGGAAGGGGTCAGACCTTGCTAGTGGTAAGGAGCTAGTTCATAAGCACAAGGATGCTGGATTCTGGAGCAAGAGGAGGGGTGAGGGTAGGCTGAGTTGAAGAGGCTTCAACCAGCTAGAAGAACATTTTCCATATGTCAGACCAGAGGCTGCCAGCTTTGCTCATGCTGAATGATACCTTTCCCCATGATTAGTCCCACTGATTTTATCAGCTCTGCTCACAGAGAGCTAGACCAGAACATGGTGCTTCAGCTCCAGGAAAGGAGCCACCCACTGCTGAGCTACTGCTGGGACAGACCTGTCTCCTTGCTGCTCTGGTAAGGGAGCAAACCGTGACGGGTCTGTAGCTGGCACGGCACATGCTTCCTGCTGCCAGATGCCTTGGGAAAGGAAATGAAGGATCTATCAAGTTCTCCCTTCTTCCCACTTGATCTAAAGGAAAGGGCATAGTCTGCAGAGGCTATTATTCCCCTGTGTGTGAGAAGCAAGACACAGGACACGTTATGGCCCCTTACTTGCATTGGCATGCTGGCCATGATCTGGCCCAAAGTGAGGTGCTACTCTGCATGAAAAAGGGGCAGAGCCTGGCTCTCAGTGACCAGAAGGCTTTACATGGCCCAGAGCATGAGGTCAGTACAAGCTCCTTGAAGAAAGGTGTAGCAACAATGCATCCAGTGCATTTACTGGTGAACACAAAGGCCATTTACAAGAAGAGGGGGGAAAAAAAAGGAAAAGAAAAAGGCGTGCGTTTATTCTCAGGACAGAAAGAGTGTATGTGCCATCAAGCGCCCACTGAAAGGCAAAGAATTGGTTTGTCACAATGCACCATTTGCTGGAGGTTTCAGATCCACTATGATATTATGGCTGACGGCTCAGAGACCTTGCCTTGACTACCAATGTAATTGGCATGGCTGGGTGCTTTTGATTGAGTTTTAGCTGCTCCCCGGTAAATCTGCTGAATGATTCTGCAGGACCTGTGGGTGTGCAGAGCCCCCATATTACTCACTGACCTGCCCCTCTGGCTTGCTTGTCATGCGATTTACAATAACTAGCACTGTCCTTGTAACTCTAAGGTAAGAAGTGAAAACCCTTTCTTTTTCCCCTAATTGTTCTACTGGTTTTACAGTTACCAAGCTGTAAAGCACCTCATCACTCTTGTTAATTCTTTCTTCCTTTTGAGCTGCCAGTTAGTAATCAATTATTACCCTTGTCATTCATGTTGCAGCACAGCAGCTGGTCACAAGAAGCCTCTGTTTCATTGGGCTGGAGCCAATCAAGTCTCTCCAGCTGTCCCTTGCTGCTCTGAATCATAATGTACAGTACTTGTTGCTTTACAAGTTCCTTTACCAGACTGCTTTAAAAAAAAATAAAATGAAAAAAAGTTTTCTGCTCCCAGTTCTGCCCTCACAGCACATCTGGCTGCTGGAGGTTAAAGTAAACTCCCTAATGCTGCATTTTTATGAGGGGTGGGGGGAAATACTCTACGTTAGCACAACAGATATTTTTGTCATATTCTCCATTTTATGAGATGACTTCGTTGATATAAAGACTGCTGACAGATCAAAGGTTTCACTGGTAAAACGATATGAAAGGCAGAGATATTAACATCCATCAAGGTCCTGTTAGGGTTTACAGAACAGGGGTTCTGGGCCTCCCAAGTGAAACCTAGCAGGAAGGTCTGCGAGCCTGCATAGCAAATGAAAAGAAAACAAGAGAGGGCACACAGAATATTGGAGGAGGTAGTGACCCACAAAATAGTAGCAATTTGAGCTGCAAGGCACCCTGATTGAATTGCAGTGGAGGCAATTGCGCTCAGGCTTGCTGTTCTTGTTATGGAGTGATGCACTGTTCAGCATCACGCTCTGAGCTATCAGCTAGGCTTTCAGATGACTTTAATTCAGATTGGGAAACAATGGTACCACCAGCTTTCCTGGTTGTCTTTGTTCCCAGTAAAGTGGGAGTACTGCTTGACCGCTGAGGTAAGAAATCTTGCAAAAAACCCAGTCAAGATGCGAAGTATCAGGGGCAAGGGGCTGGCTTTGGGGAATTGATATTATCATCCTGTAACTTACGTTCCTTTCTTTATAACTTAATCAAAAGTAAGAAACTGATTTCAGAACTCTGCTACTAATGTGGGTATTTTCATTGGCTTCAGTGGAGCAAGTCCTAGGAAAAAAAGTTTGGGAAACATCTTTTCCAGTTACTTCTTCTCCTCTCTGATGTGCCCCAAGGAACTGATTTAATGGGAGCACTAAGCAACAAATTAAAGCATGGTCTAACCCCCACTAATTACATCCTGTTACAAGAATTTGTCCCTCTGGTATTTAGGAACCCAATTAGTGTTAACTATATGATGGCCACCAGTGACATTATCTAAATATGTGTAGGTTTTATTGCTGCTGCAGCTCATACCAATAAACTCATCTCTGCCAAACTGAGCACAAAAAAGACTTTTACAAGAGTACTACACACATCATACAGTGTGTGTTTGCCATGACGTTGGTAATTGCTTTCCCCAAAAGGGCATAATTATTAACTGTAGAGAAGTCAAAGGAAATCCAATGCTGTCACTCATGTTCCATGTGACAAGATCTGCTGCTTTGGCTTCTCAGCTGTTTGTGCCAAAGTGTGTGGGTGGTAATGGTGCTCCAGTACACTTCATACTGGCATATGAGTCTTGGAAAGGCTAGTAGCATGGGATACAGTGCTGTGCAGATGTATTCCACAACTTAAATGTGTTAGTATATGTGTCAGGCCATGTATAGACCTCAAAGGTCCATAAAGGTTAGTTTTACTATCCTCTTCTGTTTTAGCAGCTCTGCTCAAAGGACTGAATGTCTTTGACAGGAATGTTGTGTTAGCCAAGGCTCAGAACTATGGCAGGTAGACCTCTTTGGGTGTCCTAACAGCCTTGCAGGCTGGTTTTATTATCTCCATATGGCCTGGTTTAGTGCTGTGTAGATGACCCTTTTGAAAGGCAGCACGTTTTGTCATTGTGCACTTTAGGGGTGGAATTAATTTTTGGTAAAGGGCCAGCACCCGGGTGTGCTCCACTGATGTCTTCCTTGTTTGTGATCAATGCCCTGCTTGGGCACAGAGGTCTGCTGATATGTGATGCTGTTTAACAGACTTGCAGCTGTGAAGACTCCTTACTCTCAAGGAAAAGAGAAGGTCAAGAGAAGTAGTGCACTTCAAATAGCAAGTGTTTTCAAAGAAAGGGCCATTTCTGAAGTATGAAATGACCTCATGAAGAGGTCCCAAAAGGCCTGCTAGAAAAAAGATTTGCACAGCTGTCATGTGGACCCTTTGCAAAGGGCTCAATTCCACTCCAGTTAGTGGCCTTTTCCATGGGAATATTTTGGAGTCTGGTGCCATGAAATCATGTAAGCACATTGCTCACACAGATTTGAACTGACTGTCTACTCCTAAGGTTTTCCAAGTTTCCTGGCCTCCCAATATCTTCTCTAAGCCTCTCCTTACACAATTAGTCCTCAAAATCTGTGAGGAACAGCATGTGATGAGAAAAAAGGGAGCACTTTGTGATTCTGGCTTTACATATTGCCTTAGAAGAACTGCTGGTTGAACCCCATAACTTCCATAACTGAGGACATGCCAAGTTTGCACTGGGTATTTGATTGATCTCCCTGCCACCAAACAACAACAACAAAAATCTCGTGAAACAGACTAATTGTAAAAATATATTTTGGAGTTATTTGAACTTTGAGGAATCAAATATAAGCATTTAATCCTGTTTTTTATTTCTTTAAATCAGAAAAATAAAACTCCTTTTAAAAAGAAAAAAGAAAAGGTATTTGTTCCAATACAGAAGGAATTATTAAAACAGTCCTTTTAATTTTGTGTGGGTTTTGGCATGGCAACATTGTCAAAACTGGCAAGTCCCAGTGGAAAGATTAAATTTTGATGAAATGAGATAAAAATATTCTAAGTTAAAAATATTCTGTTGGAAAATTTTTGCTAACTCTGCTTAGAAGCTAGGCCTTTGTTTCTGGCTTTTATACAGACATCTTGCAGGTCTGTGGGAAGACACTCTTGGGAGAACTGAGAAAAAAAATTTGGTGTCACATCACTCACCAATGCAAAGCATAAGACTTAAGGGGTCTGAACAGTGGAATGGGATCTGCAAAACTCTGGTTACCCATTTTTTATGTACTGATACATCAGTAGTCCTAGCAGGACACTGTCTGGCTGGTACAGCATAGTGATTTTGCAGCTACTTTTTCTTTCCCTAGGGCCAAGCTGGCAATTTGCTGTCTCTAGAACCAGGGACACTGGTGTAGAGATGACACCACTCTGTGTCTTCCCCTTTCCCGCACTAGTGGAGCAGAGCTTCTACCTCCAGGTAGAAGAATTTGGTTTACCCTCTTCAACTTATGGACAGTAACACTTGGTCACCACATTCACTGTACTACTTTCCCCAGATGTATCTGATGACTGTACCTGTCCTTTATAATGTTTTCATAATCTCTTCTTGCTTTGTCTCAGATACCCGAAATGAAGTTAAAGCCACTCAGTTAGATGGTAGTACACACATTGAAATGGTCCACAGCAATTCACCTCCTATCATTCAAGCAACTCAAATCCTGCTGCAGCAATGAGAAGCTGTAAAGAACCCTTCAGGAGGATGCATAGTAAGTACAAGGTGTTGCAGGCATTTGCAACTTGTCTTTAGCTTCAAGATGTGAGGATCTAAAGAAAATCTTCTCCAAAAAGCTGATACCGTTATTGTTGCCACTGAGGTCAGCACCTGAGCAAGCTGAACAGGAGGTGACTCACTAATGGAATATTCCTTTTAGCTTTCTGCCTGTGAGAAAAATAAAAGTATAATCACAGGAGGTCCGTCACTTTGCATTGTACTTAGCATTCTCCCATTGCTTTATGCTTGTGCACATACACATTTATTTAATGGTCACATTAACTGATCACATTAACTTGTATTATTCTGGGATCTGTGACAGACTAGGCCATTGCACCACATTTTGTGCCTTTCTGGAATATCTCTGTCCCAAGCTACCTGGTACCAGCAGAGTCACAGCATATGATGAAAAATCTTTTCAGGAGCCAATGAAAGAGAAGTTTATATGATTTGCTGAATAAGCCTAGCAAAATTCCATTTTTCTCTGGAAATCCAAGCCAGGATTCAGCTCAGCTATCACCAAGTGTTTGGGTGAGACTAGACACCTGAGGTATAGCCATCTAAAGGCAACAGTAGGAATGACAGTTGTCTTGCCTGTCTCTAGGCATCTCCAGCTGAGCTAGCTGTGTAGGCTCCCCTTGGTTTCAATGAAGAGAGACATGGACTCCTAGTTGTAGTGTTCTGATATCTCTTAGTTAACCTTGTTCTGAAAGAAAAAAACATATCCATCATTCAGCTCATTTGAAACTATACATCTCTAGATGTATTTTGACACTATGATGAATGTAGCTTTGTAGGTCACAAAAGTCACTTCCACAGGACACCAGGATAACCATTGTTTCATCTCACCTTGTTGCTCCAACTGCATTAGACATTGTTGAGAGGTTAATTCTGTACCAGCAGGTTTTATGCCACATCAGGTATTGTGTGTTGTTGCTGTCTAGCCTTGTGCTAGATAATATGTATGTGATAGATCCAAATCAATACTTAAGGCAAGAAGCTTCTTAAAGCAGTGATCTCATCAGGAATAGCAATACTAAACCTGATGTTAGATTTTTACTGCTTTTTGAAGTAACTCTACAGTTGTATTGCTACAGTTTAACTTCTGCTCTTTGTGTGATGCTTACTTTGCTGCTGCCATGTGCATATCATGGATTTGATTGCCTCAGAAGAGAGGGGTATTTTGTGAGAGACTCTTGAAAATGGATATCCACACCCAGAGTTTTATTCTGTTCAGTGTAATTCATGTAGCAGTACCTTCTTCTTCAGCTAGTATCAACCCCATTTTTCCCCTGAATCTCAATTGCCAGTAATTTTGCCCTGCTCTCTCTTTCCCTAGAATCAGACTATTGTGGTTAATAGCTTCCTCTATATATAACTGCCTCATAACACTTTTTAAAGTAAAGAGAACATCCCACTGAAATAAAATTTAAGTCTAATAAAAACACAAAGCAAGCTACAGAATAGGGCAACATCCAGATGTGGGATACCAGGCTAATTTCATGTCTTCATTGGACTTTGTACTGTGGAAATCAGAGTGCTGGTGATCATGGGAAAAGTGCTACTGGCTTTTCTCGTCATAATAAGCTAGTCTTTTCAATATAGTCTGGTCTCTCATTCACTTTATAGCTACAGTTTTCTATTCAGTTTGATCAGCCACTTGGAATTCCCAAGTGTCAGCTGCACAGTTTAAAAACTGCTTTCCAAAGGATAATTATGCAGACCTATTTTTAGATTCTTAAGTACCTGCTTTTAGAAGGAGAAGTGTGGATTTAGGCACCCATCTTAAAAATGTTGCACACAGCAGTGCCTTGCCATCCAGACTCCAAACTTGTGTGCTGAACTAGAAGTATGACATTGAGCACTTGTCCCGTGTCAGTGTCTCTCCATGGCTTGGTTATTGCCAAAGAGACAAGACCTTACACACTTCCATAGGAAAATGCGTCCACTGGACCTAGTAAAAGGTAATATCAAACCTCAAAGTGATGGTGCTGGTTTGGTGAGAAATCTATCCCACTGCCTTCAATTTTTCATCTCACCTTGGGCTGTAGTCAACCAAGGATTTGTCCATGATTACTAGATAACCTCTTGGGAAATGAGGTTAGCACTAATCAGAAGTACTTTGGGTTTACCAGACCATCCTGCAATAACCGCAAGCACTGGGCAAACCTACATGGAAGAGAGCAAACCCCATTGTAGGAAACCCATGTCTGGGATTTAATTAGAGCTTTGGAGTATTTTGTAACTCCTAAAATAAAACAAGAAGCCAATTTCAGGCCATTCTTGGCCTCATTTCATAGTCTTGTCCTCTAGGTTTTTCCCCAGACCTGTTTTCATTGGGTAATGTCTTTACAGTGAGTTCTCATCGAGGTTTTCATCAGCTGTAGAAATCTACAGGTCATCCATGTAGGATCATCTTGTATCTCAAAGGTTATCTTTTGCAGTTATGCTTTAGGTCTGCTAAACATGAGTTAATCCCTCTGAAGCTAGCTGCACCTTTTCTGTACCATACTTAAATCACCTATGCATTTTTTCTCCCCCTTCATCCATTCACCTAAGACTGCTGTTGTCAACTCTTGTGGTCGCTCAGCTCAAAAGCAGAATTCATTCTCCTCCTCCCCCTTTCATGGCCTTCTATCATTGCATGGTCCTTTTTGCATGCCTGCCTTTGCAAATTCTTTGGAGATTGCATATTTTTCATGCTGTTCACAGTTTCAAGACTATTGTAATACTTCATAGTTCTTCTATGGTGAGTAGTCTTCAATATCTATAATATTGTTTCAAAACTCATGCCTCCGATCTTTCCAGAGAGATAAAGCATGTCCTATTGATTCTATATATGGCATACTTGGTTGGCATTTTGAGCTATTTAAAGGGAATTTTCTCTTTAATCTTCCCTCCCTTTGGGAGTATTGTTATGCGTGGCTCCTGCCATCATGGAAGGCACAACTAATCACTAAAAGGCAAGATAGTGCATGTTCCTTTCAGATACATTTACTGAGATTTCTAGAGGAAGGCCTTAATTCCACTAGTCCTGGGAGCATCCTTACCTGAATGTTCCTTTTGAGGGCATCCTCATTGTTTAACTGGTTTCATTATAGGAATAATTGTTGCCCAGGCAGTGTTTGGTTCAACAGACTTTAAAACCAGCTAGCACTGCTGCCTAACGGAACAGTCCTACTCTTGCTCTGTGTCCACTGTCTACTCTTTTTCTGTGGCCTTGAGTCTTACTAGGGAGAAAATCTGGCTTAAAAACGACTCATTGAAGAAAAATAATGTTTGGGTTTTTTTTTCCAGTTCCCCAGGCCATTTCACCTGGTTGCAGAAAGACCCATGCTGATTGATGGGAGGAGTGGTGCAGGAGATAAATCTGTTACTTTCAGTGCGGTCTTATGCCATCCTGAAGTATTTGTTGAACTGCAACTTAAGGGAATTTATTTGTAACAATTCTTCTCATCTCATTGCTTTCCTATCTTCCTGTCTTGCTAGCTGCTGTGTCTAAGTGCTTCAGCATGACAGCTTCCTGGGGCAGGGACCAACTTTTGTTGTGTGACTGTACAGAGACTAGTACAACAGTATCACGATCCTTGGGGCTCCTAGATACTAGTGCAACAGCAATAATTACTGTAATCCAAAGGCTGTGCAGGTCAGCGGGCTGCTGTGTTAAAGCAGGTTGACCTCCATGCTGTTTCCAACTCTATCTCCAGCTGCCCAAGACAAGTCATGTTGTCTGTCTGTGTCAGGCATAAGCTCTTCAGGGCAGGGATTGGTTCATGCCATAGGTAGTATAAGGGGTTCACAACCTTGCTGTGAAGGATCTCTCAGTTGTTATGTTCTGATATCCAACAGTTCAGACAGGTCAGTGAGTCCGCTTGGTTCAGCTGCTGATTTGATGCTTCCTTTGTTTTTCCACACCATAAGCCTTCTTCAGATATTTGTACATGCCGACCACATTGTTCTTGGCTGCAAGATTTGGGGCTGCGCAGATTTGTCCTGTAGATAAGAGAATTTTATTTCATGTATGCCAGTTTCTAGTGCAGATTTGAGAGGTTCCATATGAGTCTTGCAGCTGATGAATCATGTAAGAACAAGAAAGATTTTCCTTTCCTTCTAGCCTGGAAATCTCTCTTTCTCTCTCCGAACATGTCTTGATATTTTAGCCTAATAGCTCCTAATAGCCTAATAAAGACCCATCAGAGATTTTAATCTAAACCCCAAAAATACATACTCATTAGACCTCCATAGCGTTGTTCTCTGGTAGAGCTATTTCATCCCTTGAGTGACTTTTATCTCAACTCAGAAATGGTGTGCAATTCTTGTCCTCCAAACCATAGCTGACACTCAGGTGACAGCTATAACTGGATGATTTTTAGTTTAATTATTCCGCATCCTGTATTTGTTGGATATCATACTGGTTGAAGGTGTGGCCAAAATATCAATACAATGGTAGTGCTGTTTCTGCACTGGTGGAAGCCTGGTGGAATTCCCACCACAGTGGCAGATTTCTGGTTCCCTACTGGAAGAGTTTGCAAATTACACAAATTCTCACGCTGCCTGGTTATTTCAAATGATGTTGCTTTGGTGTGTTTTTCCGATGGCATCCCCTAATTTGAACACTGCAGAACCAGATGTTTCCTTTTATGTTGCTACCGATCACAGGAAAGAAAAAACATAACTAATGTGCAAAAAATTTGGCAAGTGACAGCTTGAGTGCAGAATTTTGTAATGCTGAGCCTGTGAGTCTCATATTAAACTAGTTCCAAAACAGGATGTTGCAGTGCATGTCTAATATCCCTTTTCTACCACACCCCAGAACAATTTCTGTTGCTGTCTGAGCTATGAATTGCATTAAAAAGCAGCAATAAAATCTGGCCAAAAAAAGATTGTATCTACTTAAACAAGCAGCAGGCACAGGTTTAATCCATTTTACTGTAAGAAATGGGCACAAAGGTGTTCCACTTTGAGACACTGTGCAGTGAGAGGCTCTGGCCTCACCGACCCCCCCCGCCTCAAAGCCCTGACAGTTGTGTTACTATGCGACAGAAACAACCATCCTGTTTGTGAGTCATATCCAAAACTAGCAGACTTGCATAGTGGAGTTAGCCTTTACTAATTGCTGGTCCTATAATGTAAATAGAGCCGGGATAAAAATCAGGTCTTAATCTCGTCAGTCATATGGCAATTCATGCCATCCTTGATTATCAGCTTTTGCTCCCCATGAGTGAATATGCCATAGTTCATTCCATAACAATCTCACACAGCCTCAATTTTAGGATATAGCTATCAGCAAAGTTTTGAGGTGTTTATTAACATTGTCTCTTTATCTATGGGATGCTACAATTTGTGTAGCTTGGGGAAGGCACTTAAAAAAACTCCGTAGTTTGCACTTTCTCTAACAACAGCCTGCTATTTATTATTGGCAAGAACAGAGCACGGGCTTTAGAATTTAAGCAAAAAAGACCTCTGGCAATGAGGAAATGAGCCTAGACATTTTTCATGAATGGGGCAGAGCTGCTTAACTCTGACTGGCTTGTTTTCTTTTCTTCCTATTCACATCACTCAAGTCCCACCTTCCTGCCTTAAAAGGCATCTCGTTCCCTGGCAGCAAGACAAGTATCTGTTTGATGTCAGCAGCCTTTTATTTGCTTAAAAGCATCTTTTTTTCAAGCCAGTAAATTGAAAATGACTACCGCGTCGAGAACTAGCCAATTTCCAGCACTCTCTGCAGAACTGGTCTGCTTTCACGTTTGAGAGATATCATTAATTTTCTAATGAATAATGAGATCAGAGAGCTTGCATGCTGTATTATGTGTAGGAAAATGCTTATGTAAATCACTATGGCTGTGGTAGCTTCCCAGGGGAACTTTAAAGCTTATCATATCATTAAATCTGATAACAATTCATTTTTTTTTAAGTAATGCAAGAAAAAGTAAAAAAGGTCTATTCACTGACTATTTGTAATAATATGTTTATAATATGAAAGAGAAAGGAAGGCTACTAGATTATATATGAGAAAAGGCAAACATAAATTCCTTAGACTTTGCAAGATGCACCCAGTATTGAGGGAAAAAGCAGCCCATATATTTACATAGCTGAACCTTGTGAAATACACCGAATGCAAGGAAAATATTGTCATAGCCCAATGTTAGAGTTCCATGTGGATTTTGCTTTTCCAGGCTCCCTGCAGCAGATTCCAAAGCCTTTCTAGCACATCACTTCCAGTGACCTTAGAGGCGCCTTTCTCATATTCCCCTTCTTCTTCCTTCCTATGTTAATAATGAGCTTAAAGAAATTAAAGGAAAATGTCCACCTTTCTTTTAACTTGGTTTTAGCATCTTAGTGACAGGGATGCTTTTGATTCTTCGCAGGACTAAAGACATCAGGATACCATTTTTCTGGTGGGGCTGAGAGCTACTGCATGAATTCTCGTTGTGACGTTCCCACCTAGAAAACTTTTAATTAATTTTCCTGTCTCCTTCTTCCCCTGCCTAGGCTGAACATAAACAGCATTTAATTTGCCAATACTGTTAACTCTGCAAGTTACAGTATATATTGTGCTAACATCACCAGTTCCTCCACAAAGTCAAAAGTCTCAGTGTCACTTTTCTTGGGTTGAACTCATATAGAAACATGCCTATTCTCGTGTACAATGCTCAGATGCTTTGGACAGCCCTGCCAGGGACTCAGGTAGCCCTGCTTCTCTGGCTCTGTGGTGAGAGATGTCTCATGGGATGAGAGGCCCATTTGTTAACTAGCAGAGAAAGGTAGTGGTTGGGGTAGTTGTGGCTCCCTGCAAATATGCCGCTGTATAAACCCTGCTCCTGGACTCTTTAAAGGGGATCTGTGGAAGACAGATATAGGAACTTAGGGCTTAACAGCCCTTTATACTTTTTAGAGTATCTGCCGTTATACTTCATTCTCAATGTGTAGTCATAAACATCCCCCCTAACATAGTGCAGTTGTGCATTCCATCCCCTATTCATAAGGCCATAACTGACCCTTAGGAGATGAGACATATTCTTACACAGTATCTATGTTGGCTAATCAGCCATGACTCATGAAAAATGGCTAATAATATTTTGCACTTTGTAGCTCTTTCTCCCCTGAATCTCACAGCATTTTGTAAAAAAGAGTTGCTGCTTTCTAGGGATGTGAAGATGGATTTAGGAGGAGGCACTTTCCATTAACCCAACCTGATGTGGCACATCTTCTTGCAAGGATTTCAGTGACCTCCACCATCCATCTGTGAGAAGACCAAAGCGAGCACCACCGAACACTGGGGAAGCACAGGGCAGGTAGGTCTGTGCTGATAGGAAGACAGGAGATTCTTCTTTTTATTCTAGACTGTCCCTTCATCCATGTTAAATATTAGCTACATGTTTTTTCCACGTTTGTTAGAAAAAAGGGAAGAATGCCTCTGTTCCTCAGGGATGATGAACTGAAATTGGCCCTGATTCAGGAAAAGAAAATCTATTCAGCAGGGCACTTAAACTGAGACATAAGTACCAGCCTGAATAGGGACAGAGTTAAGCCTCTGTTTAAATGCTTTCCTGAACAGGGGTCATTAGCACTAGCTCTCTCGTGGAACAATGGATTATTACTAATGGAAGCAGCTAGCATTCAGATGGGCATCCAAACTTTTTTGGTGCTTTCTTTAACTTAACCCTTTTCTGCTGCTACTTGCAGGCCAGTTGGCTGCTGCACACTTACAGATCCGAAGAAGAGAAGGCTCCCAGCAATCTGCCAAGAGAGTCTTTCAGCTCTGAAGTGCTGGTTTGGAGGGCAATGGCATGAGGTGGAGAATTGAAAGCAGTGTGAGGCAGGTGGGGACTCTCTTTGAACTCAAGGAGTAATGAACACCTTTTTCTACTGAAAATTTGCTCAACTGGTTATCAAGTAACAATAATGAGAAAAATTACAAGATGATACAAATAAACTTTTTGGCTGATTTCAAAATAAGTCTGATTTTCTCAATGTCTTATCAGAAAACTAAGCAGGTTTTGTTCTGCAGTCAGCATAAATATTTGAATGTTCTCTGTCAGCTGTGAAAAAAATGGACTAATCCATAAAAATACAGTTTTACAAAACATATTGATTCATTCAATATAAAATTTTGATGTATTCTTGATACATTTTAATTAAGTAAATTTCAGCTGTATTTGCTATCTGACCTCTTCTGATCTCCAGTTTATGAGGTAATGTAGGAGTACAAGCAAAATCATCACTAGTGAGAGACCAGCTTCACATACAGATTATGTGCAGATTTAGCTCAGCGTATAGCAGGATTCTACCCTATGGAAGTTTTGGCCTAGTTCATAAGCCTCTATGTGTTGCATACCGGTTTTGTTTTTTCTGCTAAATCTAGCTGTCATGGAAGGTTGCAATGTCCAGGAAGGAGATGATAGTAGAAATAGTGCCAAGCAGGGTTTAAAAGTCTGAAGCGGGGCTCAGTGCCCAATATAGAGGCTGGTGGAACAAGGTGATGCATCTGAAAATGTGCTTAGGTAATTAACCTGAATTTTATGTCACCTGGAGCCTTCTCAGAGCCCTTATTCAACATGCAGACTCAAGTTGGAGAAGCCACTTTGGCAAGCCCTGAGCTGTGACAAGACTAGAAGAGAAGGGTAGTGAGGCAGCATCACCACTGCCCCAACACTGCTCCCCTGATCATCTTTTATCTGCACAGGAATAGTGCTCTATCTTGTCTTTTCTTGAAATAGCTTTTTGGCATACATTTCTGGGCACATGAAGGGGAAAATGCTGTTTGCAACAGAGATTTACCAAAGGAGAACTGGGCTTAGCCAAACTGACTACCCTCTGTTATAAAATGCCTAGGTTTGTGGGTGAGAGAAAAGCTGTGTATGTCATCTACTTCCACTTTAGCAAGACTTTTAACACTGTTTCCTACAGTACTGTAGGAAGTTAGGATACTACTGAAGTTAGGATATTATAATCTGGATGGGTAAAAAGCTGGTTGTATTATGAAGCTCAAAGGTTAGAGGCTAATGAATGTTATTCTACCTGGAGGTGCAAATGAGTCTCTGTAGCTGTCTATAATAGGTCATGTTTAATATCTTTGTCCATGACATGGAGGATGTGGTGAAGTGCTTAAAAGCCTGCAGATGTCATCATATTGTGGGCATCAGCAAATATGCTGTAGGGCAGGGCTTCCATTCAGAGAGACCTAGGCAGGCTGGAGGAAGGGGACAACAGGAGCCTTACAAAATTCAACAAGGACAAATGCAAAATTTTGTGCCTGAAAAAAAATAACTCCTGGTAACATTATAGAATGGGAACCGGCTGACTGTCGAGCAGAACTGCTGAAAATGACCTGGGTGTCTTGATAGACAGCAAGCTGAACATGACCCAGCAGTATGCCTTGGCAAGAAAATACACTGACAGGATGCTGGAACAGTATCCTGGGCAGTATTAGCAGAAGAATAGCCAACATGTTGAGGGAAGTTATTATTTCCCTCTACTTAGCACTTTTTAGACCATAACTAGCATACAGCATTCAGTACTTGGACTGCTAGTAGAAGTAAGACATTGACAAAGTGGAGAGAGTTCAGCAGAAGGACACCAAGAGGGGGCTGGAGCATGTACCCCATGTAAAGACACAGAGGAAACGGGGCTTGTTCAGCTTTCAGAAGTGAAGGCTTTGGCTGTCAAGAAGTTGGAGCCAGGCTCTTCACAGTGGTGAAGGACAATGAGAACAAAAGACAATGAATGTAAATTGACAGACAGGGGTTTCGGACTTGATATAGGGAAAAGCTTTTTTGTCATGGCGTCATCCAAGAGTTGAAACAGGTTTCTCAGAGAAAATTGTGCAGTTTCCATCTATGGAGGTTTTTAAGGCTTGATCAGATAAAGCCCTGAACGACTAGATCTGATTTCATGTTCAAAGCAGCTGACTGTTCTCTGGGCAGGAGATTGTACTAGATGACCTTATGAGGTCCATTCCCAAACTGAGCTTCCCTATGACACTGCACTACAACCTGGACTTGTAATGCTTTTCCTTCTCTATTCCTGTTTTCACAGTCCTATATTCCTATTTCAGACCTCAGAGCTGTCTTTCACTGAGGATGTGTTCAGTATCCAGAACTGCATATCTGGGCAGAGAGTGGAAGAGAAAGATGAGATAAAGGCAATCACTGCAGACAAATGTTAGCAACCACTCAGGATAATAATCCAGAACTTCATGAGATGCTCCAAGCAGACAGAGGATCCCCTCAGAAGGGAGAATTTGTGCTCGTAAGTGCATAAAGCACTTCTGTTCACCTTGGATTAAGTGTCCTGTTCTGTTTACCACTAGTTGAAGAATGACGTCTAATGAACTCAGGTTAACGTTTGTAATACAGTCTACGTTTGGTGAGCGGCAAGTTGCACAGCTGAAGAACAGAAACACAATGTGGAGGCCAATTCCTGTGGTCCTTGTGGTCCTTGGAGCTCTTGTCATTACTGATGAGCAGTTAGGGGGAAGCACTGAGGTGCTCGCACCACTTGGTGTATAGCCACTGAGTACACCCTCAGCTGCAAGGCTGTTGGTGTGAGTTTTGTGCATTTAACCAGATGTAGAGCCCCACATTACCCAATGCTGGGATGAAGACAAGAGTCCCTAGGCAGTTTGTGGTTATTAATCAAGAAACTGGCTTTCTTGGATGTCCTGAAGCATGGACAATTAAATGGAGAGTAGGACAGAACCAAGGAGGGAGGAGGTTGTCTGGATACCTCAGCAGCCATACAAGGAGGGTTGACTTGAGGGTGACGGCTCAGCATTCACATGATGGTAATCACATGTGCTTTCCTTTTCAATTTCTCCTCTGTGCATTGCCCCTGCCGCTGACTTCCCAGGTTCAGCCGTTTGAACACCTCCAGACTCCTTGGGGGTAATAGGGAAATATGACTGTAACTCACAGGTAGTTTTTTCATTTCCCTTCTTGGGAGGAGTTGTAATGAGTTTGAAAACTATTTCAATTTCTTTTTGTGCAGGTGCAGATAAAATTTCTGAAGAACTGTTGGACTCAGCTGCTTTACTGTCACACAACATGGCAGAAAGTTTATGTTTAAATGACATAAGAGCAGGGAGAACAGGAGTACTGGCCTGCAAAAGAAACATTTCTGAATTACATTTAAACATATGTTCTTTGTGATAATGCATTAGAATTCGATACAATAAATAGGCAATGCATAACGAAAATCAGGTTAAACATTCTCTTCATATTTGGATTTTAGTTGGGTATCAATTACTATGGAAAATAATACTCTATCTACTTGGAATTAAGGTCATCTTTCCTTTAGGAGGGGATTTACCTCAGAGTCAGAAATTGTCACTTCTCAGGATTAGATTTTATTGATGGATTTGACAAAAATTCTCAAGGTAGTGATTGATGTGTGTAACCTGTCTGCCTTTACTTGACAAATTATAAAGTTTTCAAAGGACCATGGACCTTGGAATAAAAGTTATTCTTAATAACAGTGAAAATAGAAAGAAAATTGAGCTCTGCATTGCAAATGAATGTAACATGGACAACAGTTCTGCAAAATCTTTTCTTAACAATTAGATATATGAATTTAACATGCAAATTCTAATGTTACCTGAAGGACCTGGTTCTGCTGTTGAGGTCACGTTGAGCAGCACCTTGATCTGTAAACAGTCCCGCTACAGGTCTCCATGAGGGCAAAGGTATTGCTCAGTGTGTAGGAAGAACACTGCTAGTGCCAAAGTTTCCATATTGATTTACTAGTGCCATAAAATCACATCCTCTATGGGTTTGCAAAGTTATTGATTCATGCAGCATGTAAAGCTCTTTTATAGTGTTGTGTGAGCAATCTCATTTTGATCGAAGAAATCAGTCAAAGTTGCAGAATTATTATGGTGTTCTTTCTGACACACTCATAGTACTACAAGGAATATCTACTTCTAAATCACATTGCACACCCAAGAAATAGTCAAGAATTTCACTCAGGCTCTTGAATAGCTGAAAATGTTACATCCTTAACATTCCACTTACATGGTGTTCCAAAACAGCTGATGTTCATATGAAGGCTAGCTCTAATTTCTGGGACATGACAAGAAAAGAACAGCATTTAATTTTGGCTTGTATTTTCACATTTAACTAATGACATCAGCTTCAGCAGACTGCTTGTGAATCAATCAAATTCATTCATAAAGCTCCCTCATGAGCAGGAACATGGCTGGGAAATACTGACAAGGACATGCCACAAAAATAACCACCTAATCTTGTGCGGTGCCTCTTTCAACGCACAGGGAATGTACCTGCTGTGTTGGTATATATTGACAAAAAGTAACCAGAATGACCCATGTGTTTTGTCTCTAAAGAAGTCAGATATACATTCCCTTCTCTTTTAAAAAAGCATTTAGATGTATTGGATTATTATTTACATATTTGGGCATTTAAATTTTAAAGGCATTTTAAAATTATTTGAAGCCCTTACTCTTTCATGAGGTGCATTTCTTCTGTTAATGAAGGACTAATACAAGGGAAGAGTCTGGTGGTCTGCAGAAGTCACCAGGATTCATCCAGTATGTGTGTAAAGAAAAGAGGTGATGATGAGTGGAAAATCAGAGACCTGCCATTGAATGTGGAGATGCTGAAAGTGTCCAATTTGAGCTGTGGGGATTGGGTTTGAGTTGCTCTTTGGCCAGATTTATAGCAAGATGTGAAACTGCTTCTCCCACAGCCAGTGGGAATAGTCCTGCAGCCCAGAGCCGAACCTTTCTCGCAGTCTTCCTGCTCCTACCGACCAATTCCCAACTACGTCCAAGGCAGAAGGGGCCCCAGTCAATGGGAAACTGCAAGACAGTAGGAGCAGTGGCCTAGAGGCAGCAGCCTGGGAGCTGGCTGTGCAAGAAGTCTGGAGAGCAGAGAGCTGGAGAAGTAGGAATGGAGGACTCTGCAAGGGAGATGGGCTCTCCCTGCAGCTGGCAGGGGGCCAGCCATAGCTGCAGCAGAAGGAAACAGGACCCTGGCCTGCAGGCAAGACAGTGGGATGGAAGCCTCCCAAGAGGATGCCTGTTTTATTGCTCTTGTATGGTTTGCTCACAGGGGCTGGGCTAAGAGGCTTGTTTAGTTCTTTCTCTGTAACCATTGCAGAAGTTGTGCCCAGGGTATCTGCAGCATTTCGTTCTGGCTTCTCTAGCAAAGCTGCTGTTCTTTGATTCATTGAAAAGTGTGAGTGTTAATGCAAACCCAGTGAGGGCTGCAGCCTGTAAGATGCTTCTGGATCTCTCGGTGCTTGTACCTGAATTTCAGTTATCTCCCAAAGTTAGCATGAGGTGTCAAAGGTCTCACTTAGTATATGTTTTCAAGCATTTCTCTGCAATTGAGGGATGGAATGTTACTAGTTTTTAATGTAAGAGATTCATACTGATTTGCGTCACCCCAGCAGCTGAAGATGAAAATTCAGGACCTCT
The DNA here is from genome assembly GCA_033124195.1 of Coracias cyanogaster. Classification (NCBI taxonomy): domain Eukaryota; kingdom Metazoa; phylum Chordata; class Aves; order Coraciiformes; family Coraciidae; genus Coracias; species Coracias cyanogaster. The sequence goes on along the minus strand of JAVSBS010004210.1, from coordinate 32,366 downwards.
ACATACAGGTATTATGCAGATGCTACCCAGCGAGTATGCCTTTCTCCTTCCATAAAGATGGAGAGAAACTGAAGGTACCTGACTTTCTCTAAAAGGCAGCCAGCACATCCTAATGGCAAGCATCAAATTTTCTTCTTCTGCAACCAGTTTTCTGCTTTACTTCAGACTGTTTCCTTATGGATTTAAGTATTCATATCTTTATCTGCAATGGTTAAATTATCATTTAATATTTTGATCATACAGAGACCTTAATTAGGCCAAATTCCTGTGTTGCTAGTCATAGTCCAGCTTTGTATCAACTGCCTTTAAGATGCTTCTGCCTGAAAAGCCATCCCTCAGGAGGCTGCCTAGCCAAGAGTGACAAACTCCTCCTTGCCCTGTAATCCTAGGGCTTTATAATTAAAAGTGTACCACACCAAAAAGCATGATCATTGTCCATGCTGTCTCATTCTGGGATTTTCCAGACTCAATGGGCAGGATGTATCACTGGTTTTTGCCCCTAACAGCACATTTGGAACAGTCAGGCAGCTGCCTGGAGCAGAGAGTTAAGAACATGTGTACAGTGGCTGGGAATAAAACTTTAATTTGTCCTGTGTGAGAAACATGGGAAATAGCTAATCCTATCTCTGTCTGGCCTCACAGTAAGTCCACTGACACAAATAGATGTAGGGTATTGCATTAAAGCATTACATCATCAGGACAAACCCTAATGGGCTTATTTATGGCCAAGGCAAAGCGAGACGGAGCTAGATTCTGATCTCTGCTTACCTGGTGTAAATTGGGGGTAACTGCAGAGATAAACTGACATAGCCAAGATTAGAGTCTGGCCTCTTTGTTTGTAGCTGTTTTTGGAAGCAGCTGGCTTTTAGAAATTAAGGATGTCACATAAATCAGTGGTAACAAAGTGGTTCTGGACTTCAGCCTCTAGCAGCTTCTGACCATCTATCTCTGTAAAAGCAATGGTTCTCCATGCAGCTGTTTTGTGTCCAGAGGCTTTCAGTCGAATGGAGTGGACAATCCTACATCTCCTACAGCCTCAAGGAAGCAATGATACTTGTGTAGCGCAGGAAATCAGAAAGAGACAGCTTGTGAAATGCCATCCGATCAGAGATGGGACTCTAATAATGGAAGCCTGCAGAGCACAAAGAAGTCATATCTCATCTGCTTAGCTCTGGAGGGAGAATGGCGTTGGGCAAAATGTAGCCCCGATAACAAAGTAGATCCTTCAGTGAGATATGGCGTGTTCATGATTACAGGCACAATTCTCTGAATACAGCCAAGGCAGAGTATAGTAAGTACATACGTGTGAGTAAATACATCTCACCCATTCTTAAGCATCTTGAGAAGAGGAATGTAGGGTGATTTGTTGCTCTCATATTAAATGTGGCTTTTATTTAAAAAGTACATGATATTCTACATACAAAATAATCTGAGGCTGCACTGATTTTGGATGTGAGCATCCCAGGATGATGATCATGGGGTCCTATGCTCTGCTTTTTGGTTCCAGGGCTGCAGGGCAGCATATTTGACCAAACAATTAGTCACTTGTGTGTGAAGACTGGAAGGATATGAGGGTATTTAGACTGAGGCTACATTGGGCAGAAGGCCATTTTTATGCCTTGAAACTGCTGTTACAGATAAGCTAGTCCAAGGTGAATACAGGCTTCATTATTTAGTGGTATGTTTGAGGAATATTTTAACTAATAAGTTTTTTTAATGTTAGAATTTCTAAAAGATTATGTCTACCTTGGGTCAAATCATTTTCAGATAATTAAACTTGTTGTGGCCCCACCAGCATCAGTTTACACTGGCTGAAGTTTTTGGTCATGCCTTCATTGATCTTAAATTGCAGATACTTCTGAGTTACAGCTACTGGACTGCAGCTTTTGTGTCCTTCATTATATTTCTTATATGCAAAGTTTGCTCTCTTCTCTGGAGTCTCAGAACTCTCATCAATGCAAGCAATTTAATTAATGTGTCTTAATGAATGCTACAATTCCTGGTATCTGTTGTAATGTTTATCCTTGAGAAGACCAAGCCTGATTTATCCAAAGGAAAGATAGGAAACAACTTGATTATGTGGTGCTAGTGGTACTAACATGGGCAAGAAGTCCTGTCAGGCAAAAAAACCCACCCCTAAAACATGTTATGAGCAGCTGAGCAGACACAATCTCATTAAGAGAGATTAGGTTCATCACTTCAGTATTTAATGGTGTTCCAGTTTGAAAATAGGCAGACAAGTTTTTGTATGCATGACGCAAAAATCTCCAGGTACAAACTCTTCATGTTTACTATGATGCTTCTTTGCTTATTTCCAGTCTCCAGAAATCTCCAGAAATGACTGCTACTGTCTTTGTTTTAGGCAGGTATCCTTCACATATATAAAGCATTCATCTGAATGCAAGTTGTGAAGATAAATGCAATTGGCACTGGCAAGGAGTGCCTAACACAGCAGCTTGAGGGGCCATGTGGTGAAGGTGTCAGCATTAGCAGAAATAAAAGCTGAAGTTCTGAGTATGTGAGGTCATCAGCAGTCTACTTTCATAGGTTACAGAAAGGTTCTTTGTTAGTTCAGATGGACTAATGGCAGACCTGGAAAGAAACCTGTTCTACCTTCCTAGTTTACAAGTACAGTTCCCTGCACTTGTCTGTTTTCTTTGGAAGTGTCTCTCTCAAATATTGGGATATCCTGATATTGCTCTATTCATTAACCAACTAGAACCATGCAGGAGGCGGGGTACCTGCTCAGCCTAAAGCGTAGTTGGGGCTTTTTGTCATGAGGGAGTACCTGGCAGGTTTTGCAAAAGACAATAAACGATTCCTTCCTGACGTGAGAGCAGCAGGAGCCAGGCATGCTGGTGGAAGGCAGTGCCGCTACAACAGAGAGAAGAAGTTGCTGACACCCAAATAAATGAGAAAGGGTGTGATAGGAAAGAAAAATATTTTGAAGAATTTTGTTTGTAAGTGGGGGCTGAATGGCTGTTAGAAAACTGGGGCATTAAACATTTTTCCTCTTCTCTAAGAAAATCATTTCCAAAGGGTGGAGCTGTAAAATATCTTGGTATTATAGTTATCATTTCAGTAAAATATTGTTGTAGGACAGAGGTCTCTGCACATGAAATCTCTCCTAACTCCCTATCATGGACATTCTGGCAATTCTTCATTAAAAGGATCAAAATTCGGCCTAGAGTAGACGCCAGCTGCAGCTTGAGCTTTTAAATGCTTCCAGTTTCATGTGAGAGAGTTACAGTTTTTCTTTGGGGGAAAGGGAACATGACATTTCCTATGGAGGGGAGGAAGAGCATGTGAAGGAGCCTTGTGTCTCCCATGCATAAGTGTCATTATGTGAAGGGTATGATGAATGACTGGGAATTGCTGAGATACTAGTATTGCTTGCGCCCTTTTGTGGGGCGTGAGGGACCAGGTACCATGGGCAGCACGCTCCTACAGTGGAGGGCACATGCAGAAAGCTCCATGGAGGAAAGTATTAAGAGTGTCACCTGGATAAAGGGGCTCTTATTTCAGAGAGGGACATGTGAGGGGCATGGCATGGCTCTCAAAGCAGGCTTCAGCCTTCATGTCTGTGCTGAACTTTCTCTTTCTGTGGTCTCAGCTTTCCCTTGGCTCTGCACTCCAAATCCCTGTCTGCAAACAGCCTGGTGGGATGGGAAGCTCTGCAGGGCAGGGGTTGTGTCTTGTTATGCATCTGGCACCAGGAAAGCCTTAGTTCATTAGGCCTCTGGGCATTATTGTAAGGCAGATATAAGAGTATTGACATGATTATTTTTTAAAGCAGCAGCTTGGCAGACTACAGAAGAAATATGTACAGATAGAGTGACCTTGTGATTTTGAAAGCGAGACCCATTATTTGTTTTGAAAAACATTGCCTCAGTGACCCTGCTAGTTCTGCAGACATGTCCTGCCTGGAAATGCCAAAACAGGTTGTACACTATATTTTTAACCAAGTTAAGGTTTTGTTGAAATAAAGAATATCAGTCAAAGGCTCTTAGGCCAGAAGGCCACATTCCTTTTACTGTTGCTGATTTCACTAGTATCTTTTGTCTGAAAGCCTGTGCTGACAGAGCATCAGAGGAGAACTCCTGGGGTGAGTGAGGATGAGTGAGGGGAGCCACATGTATCTGCATCCCTGTCAAATGAGTGTCATTAGAGGTCAAGTTCTCAAGCTCCAAAGAGGACCCTCCAGTGCCCAGTGATTAGTCAAGGGGAGAGGCAGACACCCTTCGCAGCACAGAAACAACATTATACAGAGCATGACAAGGAGAAGTGGAATATAATACACGGGGGTGTGGAAGGGAGGTGCTGTTCACCGTGCCGGTAAAACGGGAGGGAATGCAACTGTCTCCCTGCCCCAGGTCCTTGTCGTCATTGCAGAAAAAATTCAAAATGAGATTGGGACTTTCTGACCATCGTGCTGAGGTCCCTCAAGTGTGTGTACTGGACTTGGATAATTATAGCTTTTCTGAGGGCCAAGGCTAAGTGAATTTCATGTTGCTATCAAGCCCACATGAAATTGTAGCTCATGTGCATGTAGTAAATCATAGATGGGTGATTTTTCTTTCCTTTTGGTGGCAAATGGGAATTCTGCTGAAAAATTGCTGGGGTTATTTTCTAGAAACTGCTCAGAGATTTGATTAGTATTTGCTGAAAACTTATTTGGAGAAAAAATAAATTAAGATGCACTGACAAAAACAAAGGAAAAATATATATCCCTCTTTTTATCTACTAGCATCCAGGATGTGGGATAGAGAAGTTCAAGCATCTCCATTTCCTGAGGTGACATGATCCTAAATCACTTTTCAGCATAATTTCAAGTTTGGGGTATTTGGTTGGTGATGTTCACGGCTGCTCTAACAGGAGCCATCCTGCTCTATCAGGGATACTTCAATATTTACCAAGCTGCAGGGCAGGGGCAGGAAGAGGGAGTCACAGGTGAAAAAAAGTGATTGCCAGCCTGTCCCAAAGACACTCACCAAAGACAGGGAGCATCTGAGTCAAGGGCTCTGACCTCCTGTGTGTTTGTTTAGGCAAAGATGACTCAGGGCAGCCAAGGAATTGAGAGTAGCTTTCACTCCTCTCCCAGTGAAAGCACTGAGGCAGTGAAGGCACCGCTCTGAGTCTCCTAAGGCAAAAGAAGGGGTCTGAACCTTGGGTAACCTGCCTGAGCAGCCCCGCCACTTAGTATTGAAAAACAGGGGGACACAACTACTTTGTCTTCCTCATCAATGTGTTTCATGGTTCATTTTATCTATTTCTTTTTTTTTTTAAAGTGGAAAGTAAGAACATCCTGTTTCAAGTCTAGAGTGCTCTTTTAAATGCAAGTTGAAATGTTTTACTTTGGAGTGGAAAAAAAAGCAACTATTAGATCATTGTCTGAAGTAAAATCGGTCCTGCTCCTTGCTTTGGCTGGAGGTGATGGAAAGAATTTAATGTCACCATTTGTCAAGAGGTAACCTGGCTTCCTCAGCCTTGTAAGCACCTGTGGAGGTGCTTCAGCTGAAGTTGAGAAGGAAGTGGGTGGCTCAGGAGGAGAGGCTTTGCCAGGGGAGGATGGGATTTTATGGCTTCCTATGAGGGGAATTGGACAGCACAAGTATTCTACCCACTGTTGACCTTGGGAATGTCTTGCTGCAATGGGCTCCATCTGGGACTCTAGAAACCATTAACCATTCCCAAGGTTTTGTCAAAACTTTGTCACTTCCATACAGACTTTTGGTTTGAGGGTATTGGCAATAATGATTATTTTAAAAAATATCTTTAACAGATTACCATTTTTCACAATTTTTATTCTAAAACATTAACTGAAGGACAGACAATTTTGAAAAGTTGTCCAGAGTTACAGAGACATCAGTGCCAGAGGCATGAACACAAGTCAGTGTCAGCTACATCTTGTTCTGATGTGCTGCACAATGGACTAACCTCAAGGCAACAATTTCGTTTTAGCAGCTGAGAAGCTCTGTATTTTGTGAATTTTTCTCTTCACAGTTATCCATGGCTTTTCACATTTCATTGTTACTCATGGGTTTTTGTGGATGTGGCATGTCACAGCACTTCTGTGTAGCACCTTTGCATGCAAACCACATGGAATGATTGAGATTACAGGAATTTCAGAAGTATACTAATGTAGAAATTAGAAATACAACACATCTCTGTTGCTGCAAGGAGCAAAAACAAAAGCTTAAGGTTTTTTTCTAGAGGCATGAAGGGTCTTTTGTTCTCACTCATATTAAAAATAAATAAATAAAATCCAGGAATCGACAGCACAGACTTTGTGGGCTCAGTTTTGTTTTATAGATACAGTGTTGCAGTATATCTTGGTTGATTTTGCAGAAGTTTCTACTGGCTTACAACATATTAAAGCCCAGCAATAGCACCTTGATGATTACCCTACAGTATGCCTCTTTCTTTCCCGCCTGTTATGCTTACTCACTGTTTGGTGCTACTAGGCAATGTAGATTTCCTCAGTTTTCCTATTTTTGTCTTTTTCATGATGCCTTTTTCCCTGATTTAACAAACTGATTGCCTTGGCTGTGATTACTCGTTGTTTATGAAGAATCACTAGAAGAGGTGGCACAGAGGAAAGAATCCTGTGGTGTCCTCACTCGCTCTGACCTCTGGGTGGAGGCATGCAGGAGCTGGCCAAATGCTGTCACCAGCTCTGGACTTAGGGAAAGCAGATGAGGCAGAGACGGAGGGAAGCTGGTGAAGTCTCCTGTCCCGTTCTTGAAGTTTTCCATGCTATGCTCTTTTTCAGCCATTTCTGCCCTCTCTTTTCCTTAGACTTTCCACCTCCTCAGTAGCACTGGAGAAAGATGAAAAGCTGGGAAGCTTTTTGACTTTTTACTGCCACCTCTTTGTTTCCATGGCTGTGTCATCTCCCCCACCCTGCCCGCTCCCATCCATGCCAGCTGGAGACACTTTTCAGCAGGAGCTGCCCCTTTCCTAGGGTCTTTGGGGTCACTGATGCAGTGCAGCTCCATTTCTCACAGTGCCTTGGGGTGCTTGAAGAAAAGGAAAAAAGATAAGCCATCACTACACATAATAAAGGAAAAATTCACCCTGATTTGAGGAGTCTACAAAAGCACTTTTATTTTTCATTAGTGAAATGCACCCATGCCAATGTGTGATGTTTCCAGGCTGAGCCTGGAAACAGAAGTCCCATCAGATTGCTGAAGGCAGGTCCCGCAGGGCTAGAGGGACCCAGCCTGAGGACCAGACTGGAAGGGAAGAGCACAGACGCATGGCAGTTACTGCTGCTTAATGATTTAATGGTTGTCATCTGCACAGTGGCAACTGTGTGCACAATCTTAACCTGTGGCAAATGTGAGGTAAACTAGGTTATGTTAAATGGCAGAAGAACTTGGCAGAAGTTAAGCCCTTTTCACCTCATGCTGGCCAGGAAGTAAAAGCATGTGCACATACCCAGCTACCTTGGCTCAGCTGGGGTGCTTTAGTCTGGTGTTTGAGCCCTCTAGTCCTGTCATTGAATTAAGTAAAAAAAAAAAAACAACAACCTGTAACAAGTACTGCCAGTTACACCGTGCCTGCCACATCAAGGTTAGTGTTTCCAAAGCATGCAAGTGACTTATGAGACCAAATTCAATTTACAGTTAGACTTTGTGGCTCCAAACCACTGTAATTATTTTGGGAAATTAGATTTTGGGCCAAGTTTCTTTAAAAAAAATAAGTCAGAATTGCTTAGCATGAAAAACAATGGGATACAAGCTCCTGAGTTACTTGGGTAGCTTTGAAAGCATTACTCATTTATTTCCTTCTTTGAAGGAGTTGAAAGAATGACAAATCTGTTTTCCAGAGATAGAGTTTCAATTGTAGGACACAGCTCAAAGTGCAGGTTATAGAGTAAGATGGCATAAGACAGAAGTAGTTTTTAGAGGGTAAATAATGATAAGCTTGATTGAGGGGTGGTCTCCAAATCTGCCACCCCTCCTTCATCTAGTGTTTTTAGGAAGTCAAGAATGAACTTGCTTGAGAGGAGGGAGAAACCCTGTGCCAGAGACACCAAAATCCTGAAGCTGGGTACCTGCTGGCCTTCTGTCCCTGCAGGAACTTTCTACCATGGCAAGTGCTGCTGCAAGACTTAAAAGTGCTCAGCTCCTCAGAGATGGAAACAACACAGGTAGGGCATGATAATCAAGACGATAATCTTGAAGGCTATTTTAAACATCATAATGGGAACAGGTTTCCATGACCTGTGCCTGCTTTATTGCTGTGCCTTTGGCTTGACCCAGCACAGGGCTTTTGCCATTGCATGGCTGGGAACATCGAACCCAGCCTGGCTGGGGGCTCTGGGCTTTCGGAGAAGGGACAAGTTTTTTGGCTACTGCTTGTAGTGGCAAATTAGGCGCAGAAGAGGGAGCCCATGTCTTCTCCAGCCTGGCACCTCCACTTGCCTCTTTTGTCCCCACAGAGGAGGAAACTGAGAAGTTGGAAAAAAAACCTAGAGTGGGCTCAGGAACATGGGTGTGGAGATCACTGCCTGCCAGACAGCCTAAACACCTCTTAGAGCATCCCCATGGGGTCCAGTCTCTTGCCTTCAAAGGCCAGAGGTTGCAAGAAGAGTAAGGCTCCCTTGGGCAACCACAAGAGGTACCAGCTGAAAGTCTTGTGACTACCTAACCCACAGTTGCTTGTAGTCCAGGCATCATCCTTGCAGGGTGTCAATATTACAGGAATGCTTCCTCTGCAGCACACAGACGTGAGCTGGCTTTCATGGGACCTGATTAATCAGGAAGCACCTCAAACAGCCTTAACATCAAAACAAGCAACACTCATGCAGAACCACTCTGATTATGCGCTTCACCCACACACTTCATAACCATCGCCCCTTTTACTTCCCACTGTAGTTCGTGATGATGAAAAAAAAGGCAAGGGAGATACTGTTAATGAGGTGCAGAGAGATGGGTGCTATCACATTTTGCACATATGTAAGTAGAGGGTTTAGCAGAGCTCCAGAAGAAAATGTACATTATTGCATTAGCCAGCTAAATAAAATGCCTGAACTTACAAAAAAATATGTTACTCTCTGTGAATACTATAGTATGTGTTGCCCCTTCACTATCCACTAGGAAGGAAGCTGTGGCAGGGAGATACTTCAAGGAGATTGTAGTTTATATTACAGCTGCTAAGATAACCAGGAGCTTTCAAAAAGAATCTCAGCTAGCACGGCTTGTTTTACAATACCAAACTCCAAGGAGAGGGGGGGGAGAAGTAAGTTTGTTTTCCACGCTGCCCCTTTATCTTGATGTCAAATATATCCCCTGGGAAAGGAAAACATTTAACCAGCAGATCCCATGGACACACACTCACACATGCGCTTTTTCCTGCTAAGCCACGGTGGTGGCTGGAGTGTGGCAATGTTCAGTCTATGGCTGCTGCTGGAGAGCTGGAGGTTTGGTGGCCAGGGAAAAGCCCAAGAAGATGCTTTGGGTGTGATACTTAGCAGTTTCAGTTGCTGCTGCCAGCCTGTGATCTGGGGTGGCCAAACCCATGAGCTGCCCGCTGCAGGTGAAGTGTTGATTTGATTATGGTTGAGAGCACCTCCATGAGGGAGAATAATTGTGGCTGGAAAGGACCATTTAATTAAGTAGACAAAAGCATAACAAAATCCAGTCATTGTAAAGCTCCCTGGATAGCTCACATCTGAAATAAGATGCACATTTTTAAAGAGGAGGGGCATGAACTGTTGGCACAGCTTCTCAGGGGAGCACTGAGGGAGTCTTCATTGCCTCCCCGGATTACTGGAAATGATTTGATCTAACTCAGCCAGAAGCTCTGGCTTTAATAGCGACATTATTGCCTGGATTCTTCAGTCTTAGATGATCATAATGAAACCTCTTGGTCTGGATATCTGTTACACGGCACTGGTATGTGTGAGAAGTGTACATAGATGCAAGCTCTTCCCTCATTATTCCCCAGCCTGGATTATGAAGATCCATGTCTCCAGAGCTCTGGATTGTAGCTCTCCTTGTGGCCATGGTGTTCAAGTGCCCTGAATTGTGCTACAAACTCAAAGGCAACGTCATGCTTTGGGCTAAATTGGTAAAAAGGCTACCACAAAGTAAGAACAAATGCTGCAGCTGCTGCATTGGGAGCCAAATTTCCTTGCTGGCAGATGAAGGAGGACAGAACTAGTGTGCCTAAAGAATATGAGTATGCTTGGGGAGACACCTTCTTAAACACAATAGATAAATAAATAAAATAAAGGTTCTTTCCTGAGGTAGGATCAGAGAAGTAGCCATAAGCATATAAGCGTATACTCCTTTTCAGTCCTAGGTAACTAGAAAATGATATCAAAATGAAATATGGAGCTCAATGAACATACCTATTCTTTGGAAGAACAGTAAGCTCAACTCTATATCCGGGTTTCACAGAAGGCTATCATCTTGGTATGAGGTTGAAGCACATTTCCAGCACAAAAATTCTTCAAATGTGGTTTGTTCTACATTGAAGTGTGCATCTATAACCAGACTGTGGCTTGGGGCCACCACTGCACACACCACATCTTTATGCTAAACTTCTGCTGCTGTCCTCTTTTCTGAGTGGGGAAGACTGAATGTAAGAGGCCTCGTTTCTCTCTCACTTGCACATGATTTACACCAGTGTTGCTCCATGTGATTCTATGGAATTTGTCTGAATAGCTCTAGTAATAGGAAGAAAATCTTGTCCACAACTTGAGAAATGGAGAGGAGTGTTCCTTTGAGAAGCCTTAAAACCTTCTGGAAAGACAGTTATAATTGCTCAAATTGCAGTTACTTCAGTAGGTAGAGTCCTGGCACCACTGCAGGGAGCTGGAAGCTGTGCCAGTGACCAAGGAACTGTGAATTCCTCAGGGTGTCTTTCAGCCCCTGCCTCTCTGTACTTTGCACCCACCGTGAAGCTTGTGGTCTAAGTATTCTTCTCAGATTAAGTCTTCTCTGGAAGACATCTTGGATTTCAGTTAATTTCAAAAGAGCTTTCAGCAGCTGGTGGATGGGTCTGGGAGGCATGACTGACCACTGTGAGGGATCCATCTTGCGGTCAAGGTATAGGTTCAGAAAAGACCATTGTGATCATCTGTATGTTGCAGGCTGTAGAGCTTTCTTCTGTTCTGCAGAAGCCCACATACTTCAGAGAACTGAAAGCACAGCTCTTAGAAAAACATCCTTGACTTAAATACTTAAGATGCTGGAGTCTCTATCAGGTCCCTTGGTGGATGGTTGCCATCGTTAGCTTTGATGTTACATCATATTTGTTAAGATGGCCTTGCTTCCTGTTCCAGCCATTGGATCTCATTACAGTTATGGTTGAGTAAAGAGAAATTCACCATCACAATTCATGTCTGTGACTTCTCTTGTTCTCGTGTTTCTCTTTCGTTCTCCCAAGGTCTTTTTCATCATGTTGATTTCCCATAATCTCTTCTCTTCTAAGTACCCCAAACTATTTTCCCATTAATGTAATCAGTCGAAATAAAACATAGAAAGTTATTAGTTAAAGAAAATATGTTTCCAAACAAATTTATTTTATTTTTTATCTCCTTTTTTAATGGCACTGTCTCTCTGACTATTTTCCTCTCTCCTCAGTTATTCATCCCTTCTTCTCCTAATGTGGAGAGACTCGCAATTCATACTACAGCATTTTTTTTCTCTTCTTCTCACTTGGGCACTCTTAAAATGCAGCCAAACTCAAATCAACCCATTAGACTTTCCCTACACTCATAATTTTTCTATTTTTTTGAACACTTTCTAGAAATGGGGCTTATACCTCAGAAGATGTAAACCAGCATCAGGTTTTTACAGCCAAGGAGTTTCAAGTTATAGCAAGGTAAATACAATCTCAGTGGGTCTTCTGTCTAGGCAAGACCATTCAATTTTGAGCAAACTTGAAGAACTTTTCATTTTTTAAAAAAAATTATTTTACTGAACAAACACCTGATGGACTAGAATCCAAACATATCTCCCACGTCTTCTGATCCACTGATTTTGTAATTTCATCAGACTGCTTGCCATCTGAAGTCCATGGTGTCATTATGCACTGTATGTCAGCTGATGTTTGGTACGACTATCACCAGCACCAGATGTTTTATACATGTTCACAAGTGCCAGGAGCTATCTTTCCTGCCATTTACCAACAGTTTATACTCACAGGATATTCATTCCTTTACAGAGTACTCTGGCTTATTGTCTGTTTTCTGGAACTGATGATACATTTTGAAAAGTAATTAATTCTTGCTCATTTTAACTAAAAAATATCTTTCCTCCTTCTTGTTCTTATTTGTTAATGGATTTCATTCCTGCCTAGCAGTTAGTCATCTGTGAATGCCTGAATTGGCTGGAAGATTTTTTTTCTATAACTGGTGGTCATTTAGAATCTTTGACAATGAGCATTAATAGAGATGAATGTAAACTTTGGTATTTTTATTGGTATTATTATTAATAATGTTTGTATTGCAGCAATGCCAAGGGAGCTCACCCAGGTCAGGGTCTGCTCTAAACAGCTGGTACATACTGCTTCATAGATCTTACAAACTTTAAGAAAAGGTGCACTGAATGCACAAGAGGAACGAGTGTTTGGGTGGGAGGTAATGATAGGTGACAAAAACATCAAGATAGTTTAGTATATTGAGTGCATTTCAATACCTTCTGTATTCTCCCCAGCTCTTTGTCAGTATTAAATTGTTGGCATATATACATGGTTTTTCCCTTTACACACTTGTGAGCTAGAACTAGTATGACACCAATTGATTCAGAAATACCTCTTTGAAATTAAGTATGATTTCTGGATGGGGAAACATTTTCTGATTCAAAGGAGTTTGCAGTTTCAGTGTGAATCACAAATTTTCTCACTTCTCAGCACAAACAGCTATTTGTCCATAGGTTTCTAAATTAATTTTGGCATTTATTTCCCAGTTGTCTAGTTGCAGCATGGAAGTAATCCTAAATGCTATAGATGGCCAGCGATTTACGCTCCATAAACGCTGGCTATGTGAATGAAGATATTCAGGAACAGCCTGTTCGTTGAAAATTGTAGCAAACGGGATTGGTTAAGTACAACAATGACGTGCTAATCAAAGGAGGAACAATCTTTGTCTCCATGGGTACCATTGCTATGACGTCCAGGGAACTGGTGTACAAATTAGCCACCTTAGTTGATTTACTTCTCCTCTGCCACTGGTTTTCTTCTGTTCTGGAGATCTTGGCGCAAGCAATCACAAAGTTTTGTGTTTTTTGCAGTTGAACTTGCTTGTGCCTCCATTAGAGCATATTTTAAGAATCTCTAGGGTGTCAATGTGCCTGTAGTAGTCCAACCCAGCACATGTTATTAATGATGTGAGGTGTACTTTCAGAAGTATGGGCATTGCCATGGTGAATTCTTCGCATCATGCTATTCTACTTGTTTGCAAAGTTCTCCAGTTCATCACCTAACTTGAGCTATCGAGAAAGAGAAGTGTGTCACCTAGACTAATCATATACTGAGAAGTGTATTCATCCATCTTCGAAATGTGTCAGTCACGCTCAGGAGGTCCAGGTACATCCTTGCTCCTTTTGGGTTCATTTGCTCTACTACAACTTCTTACTAAATGTGGGGGAAAGGCAAGCATGATATCCCTTCTCTTCCCTCCCGGATGGGCCTGATATTAAAAAGGAGCACACACTGCCGTGGATGTATAGTTGATGTAGAAAGAGTACACTACATTTTCTTTTTTCGTGTGTTTGTTGTAACTTGAAGTTCAAAAACATAATGGCACTTTTTCAGAAGTGATTTTTCCACTCCTTTGCATATTCTGGCAGGAAATAATTACTATGTTCTGAGGTGGTTGTGATGATGTGAAGAAGCATTTACCTTTACTCTGCCTGGTTTATGGACTGTCTGCTGTTCTTATAACACCAAAAAGGATTACAAGTCCAGTACAGCTGCAGGTAACATGTAGCATGTAGAAAGATCTCAGGACTTCAAAACCTAATCACTTGGAGCACAACAGCAGCTCAGTGTGCAAAGACATCACACAGATGCTACCCAAATACATGTGAATAACATCTGTGTGGGGATCATCGGGTTGTATCTGATCAGGTATTTGACTAGTTTGGTACATTTGACAAGAGCTGGCAACACACATTACAATGGAGAACATTGCACCACTGTGCTTGTGAAGGAAATTTCTTCCTTGCTGCAGCTAGTTAATGGATCTTGTGTCCGGTTTTTTTTCTATGTTATCAGATTTTTATTATTTAAAACATCTAATCATTCATTCACTTCTGCGACTCAGTAAACCATTGTAGAAAATCAATTTTCAGGAAACTTTTAAAACACTCCTTAATTCTGACATTAGTACCTTAATTTTGGAAAAAAGCTGCTAAAAGTGAGAACTATATTCAAAATTCCTCTGTAACAGGATTTAAACACTTTATCCATGCATTAAGATAGTCAGGCAGCTTAAAAATTATATTCTTATGAGTTACTTTGGCAAAATGTCTATCTGGAGTCACTGGTCTTGTGGTGATTTATCTACTCTAGCTATTTGTACTGGATTTAAAAGGGAGCGCCTTCTTCTTAAACTAATTGCCAGTCATTTATTCCAGGGGAAATACTTTTATAAGGATAAGGGGCTAAAGGCCAACTTTTCAAAGGCATGTAGGCGCATAAAGATGCAGATAGGCACTAGGAAGGTTTTCTGAAAGTGCCGAGGCAGCTGAGGTGTTCTTGAAAAATCCTGTGGGTGTTTGGCTACACCTTTAGTTACCCACATACTTTCGACAGCCTGCTCCTAAGATTTTTTTCTCTGGCCAAAGGAGAGTTCTCCAGAGCAGCTGTAACTCAGAGGCTCCCTGAGACAGGCACAGGGAGCACAGAAGCTATTTCCCTTTCCTTTCTTGCAGTCCTAGGATGTGGTTAAACTGAGCTGGGTGGGAAATCCGAGAGAGCCCCAGAAATGTCATTCGTAGGCAGTACAACTTGAATCCTGTCATGTCTCAATGGCTGCTTTAAATGGCATTGCAGATCAGCTACCAGGAGTTACTCTGTGGGGAGCTGCACAGTGTCACAACCTCGTGGTACACACAACATTGCAATGAGCATTATAGTGAGCATGCAATAAGGAAAGTCTTGCAGGCTGACCCCCACCCCACCTGGAGACACATTTCCTTGGAGAGATTCCTCACCCGAGCCATGAGGTTGCTGGTGGGCCGTCTCCCTGCTCCTGCATTCACGATATGAATGGCTGTGCCTGCCACCACCAGTGGGATGTGAAGCTTGACGTTCCCCACCAAATGCAAAGCCATTGTTTACAGTGAAATTCAAATGCTCACTGGTGGGAACAATAAGAAAATGTAAATGTTTATACATGACATCCTGAAATCTACAGTAGCGATAAGCAAAACTATTGTTACATTTTTAAGGAAGGCTTAATAAATATTTATTCTTGGTACTAGTGTGCAAATCATTTACATGGCTATGCTGTTATTCCAGCTATGTGTGAGCCATCCCCTTCAAAGCTACCACTTCCATTCAACATGTGCTTTAGTTTAACAAACCTCAAACCAACAGAAGCGGCTCTTTTCCTAATAGTGTTGTAAGGTAATGACTCATTTTCATTTTAGTGCTTCAGCATCCTCCAAGAACCCTTAATGCCTGGAAAATCTGTACCCCATGCATACCACATATTATACTTAATAATTATTATCCTCCTACTGCAAAGGAACTTGGTGGTAAGTGGACAGGATCTTCAAATTGTTTAAACTGCCCTAATTGCTATCAAATACATACTAATTTACAAAATGTGAAGATCTAGCTGATACCTAAAATCACAGGGCTGCTTATGCAGTACAGGTCCCTTGACACAAGTCCTTAACTTATATTACAATGGTAGAAATGTGTAAAGGCACAGAAGAATGAAGAGAGGAAGAAATGGGACAGCGGATGTAGGAGATAGGAAAAAAAAAATTATTTCAGATTTTATGGTGCTGCAGAAGTGAGATGGATTGTGAATCTATATTCCCTATAGATATCAAAGCATTGAAAGATTGCAGAGAGAGGAGGACAGGAGCTTAGTATAATTCCTGGGCTAATCAGGCCATATATCTTCCTATCCTTCTGCTTTCCTGTCTGTGCCCTGGAGAAGGCACTCTTCTTACTGGTAGAAGTTGAGAGTTCTGGAGGAGAAGAGCTAGATCAAAACAAGGTGCTGCTTATAAAAACTTGTGTTTTCCTGGAGATTCACATGTGGGGTTGGGCTGTTGTGTTCAAAGGCAACTGGTGGTACAACTGAAATTCACTCTTCTCTGACAAGTCAGGGTTAAGGAATGGGTGAAATTTGAGGCTTGTAATATGGCTGTCTTAGATGGACTGGTGTTCTCATCTGTCCTCAGAATGACACTATAATCAGATGATGGTTGAGTTTCTTTAGCTGCTTTGTTGTCAAAGTGTGCCTTTGAGCTACTGTGAAATCCTCAGAAAGCACAGGAAATTGTACGAAGAGTTTCAAAGTTTTCCTCAAAGAGGGAAAATCCTCAGACTGTATATGCTACGTGTATGACTATGGGCCACCTCTCATGGGGAATCTGAATTTATGGTTGCCAGGATAGGAAGAGAAGTCAAAGTTGTTCCACTACAAACAAACCACATATTTGGCTGTGTGCACAAGTCCATCTGCTCACACTTCTTCATGTGCTTGGCTTTGAGTTCTTTCAAGGGAAAGGAATATAATTTTTGATGGTTGTTCCTTGGTAGGTTTTTCTAGATCCTACTAATGTTCATCTTTGTTTTTAAGCAACTACAGACCTGAAAAATTTAGCTTAATCATAGCCAAAGACTTAGTATCAAGTTCCTTTGCAATACAAGAGTGACTGAGTAAAATATATGATATACATGGAGAAAGACATTTCTAGCTGTCAGTTACATTCTTGAAAATAGAGTGGGAGAAAGGGCCCATATATCTTTGACTTTTATTATAATTTAAGATCTTCAGTAGGTTAAAGAATTTTGAAAATGGGGCTTTGTGTTCTGACTCAGCAGTTGTCGGAAACGTCTGTGTCTGTAGGGGATGGTTCCTGGGATATATTTATTCTCTTGCTTCTGATATTGCTCCTTAATCACCAGAAGATGAAGCAAAGCTCCATCCTTCCCTAGCTTTGAGCACAACTGTAAAGCTTGCCAACATCAGTAAGCCTCTAGTCTTATTTTTATCAGCCCTAACTTCTGAGACTTACAGAAGTAATAGCATATAGTTAGGAAAATGAGTATTTGTGTGTGATCCATCATTTAATGTCTGAGAGTTAATCTGCAGTTCTGAAGGCTTTAATGGAAAGTGGCTGATCTGGTGGCAGGAAGTCTAAGTTCTGACTTGGCAAAGCTTTCCATATGTGCTTAGCCTTATGGGCCAAGCAATCACATTGTCTTTGATTAAATTATTTGTGAGTAAAGTTGAGCATCTAACTATGTTGAATGATACAGGAGGCATGTCCTAAGGAGAGAACAAGCTATTTTTCTTTGTTGTACTTAATAGGTTGTAGCGAATTATTTTAGAATTTTCTAAAATAATATTAACATTGGTGTGCTCTTAGCATATGCCATAGTATTCACTCTAACGTGACTTTGACGAAGGATAAATCTCCATGTGTTCATATCAGTAAAATGCTCTTAATGTTAGATTACTTTTTCAGAAGC
>JAVSBS010004210.1:0-14680 GCA_033124195.1 Coracias cyanogaster | reverse complement strand
CCAAATCAAAAAAATGCATCTTAAACGACTCCTGATCACTTAAATTTGCAATGAAGTATAGAGCCTGAGCACATGCAGGGAACCCACTGCATTATTAACATAAATTGCATGTCAGTTCCCTGCCTCCCTGCTCAGTAAGGCAGTGCCACTCTAAAGAAGGAGTCTCGTCTCAGTCATAGTCCTCTTTGCTTTCTTGCTTGTTTCTATGTGGGTTTCCTTCTTTCCTTTCATGAACTTTTATTCCCTTGTTTCATCATATGTCTGCTTCTGGTCCTCCTTTCCTTTTTCTCCCTCAATAATTTGGTTCAAGGTGGTGTGCACTGCTGCTGTACAGTACCTTAACTTTCCTCACTTCGTTCTTCATTCCACTTCTGATTTCTGTGGTTTTCTTGTGCTCCTTCCTGTCTCCCCTCCCCAGATCTCCCTAGGTTCCTCCAGCTTTTTAGCTCTTTTTTGCTTCCCACCCTCTGTCTCTCTTTAAAAATTTAATTGGCATGCTTTCTTCTAGCTGTCTTAGAAAGCCTTATTTTTTTTTTCTTCTCTCTTTTCAACTTCTTTCCTGAATTGCAGTCACACCAGTTCTGCTTTCCTGACTGCAGAGTCATAGCAGCTGTGGTGCAGAAAAGCATCTGAAAAGAACATGCTAATAGGGGTTTTTATAGTGTACAATAAAAGGCTGAGATTAAAAAAATAATAATGCTACACCTCAAATACTACCTCTAACCCAGACTATTGTTTCTAGAGCTTCCTTCCAGAGCATGTAGTAGCAAAGTAGAATCCATAACCTCATGTGCAATCTAACTGCCTGTCATAACCACTGGCAATGCTTGAATTAGTATTTTTCTTCACAGAGAAGAAAAGACCCTAATGCATCTGTGTAATGACATTTTTCCTGTGCCTGACAACAAAATCTCAATTAGTGTGCAAGGCAGTTTTATGGAGGTTGTGTTGATGTGTCAAGCACTGGTTGTACATCGAAGCTTCTCAGCAGATACTTTCAGGTCAACTTGGTTCTGCAAATATTTCTTTGTGAATTTGTTTCAGTCATACTAACATTCCACTCATTTCAGCTTTCTGTGAGCATTCACACAGTTAAATTTATTTATCACAACCAACCAGTCTATACAGATTTCAACCTTGGATAGGTCAGTATTTCCACGTATGAACATTTTTGTTCATAGGGGTAACACGGTCATCCAGCTGAGGACAAGAAACATATGCCATAGACTCAGCAGACCAATTACACCAAAGCAACTTATTTCCTCTAGCAAAGAGAAAAATCTGTTTAAAATAATGCAATAGTACGTAAATTATTAAAAAATCTCCTCGCTGCTGAATACTTTTGCATGGTATGGAGAATATGACCATTTGCTGGCAGATATTCTGTAAGCAGTAAAATACATTAAAGGACATGGTTTCTTTCAAATTACTTATCCATAGAGCTACAAAAAAAAAAAGTTGTTTGTTCCTACAAAAAATGTTGATACAACAAAAATGAGTATTAGGTGGACTTTTTTTCCTGTTAATTCTCTTTCTTTAAAGAAGATCTACAGATAATTAAACGAATTTTGTTTTATTTTCTTCTTTTTTCTTAAAATGTCAGACATTTTTAGTGGAAAAAGAAGATTTTTCAGAAAAATGTTACCTATGGCAAAACGTACCATTTATAAAATGTTTTGTGTGCTACGAAATATTTCTGGTTATTACCTAAGGGCTTAACCCGTAATAGTTTCCTCTGTTTTGATCCCTGTTAAAAAGGAGTCCTAATGGAGTCTTCTAAGACACAACTAAGTCTGTCAGTTGTCTGCTGCCAGCCTTACCCCATCCCAATGTCTCTTGTGCTGACAATGATTTTAACCTGCTCTTTTCGCATGCTCAGAGCTCCTTGGGTTGGCGAGGATTTGGTGGGCTGCAATAAATGCAAAACTGAAGCCAAGCTATAGAAACAGAGGACAGCTGGGAGTTAGGAGGCTTGGTACATGTCTCATCAGTTCAGTTGCTGATGGGCCATGAACCACGGGAAGGGGTTTGGGCTGGCCTGATCTGTGAAATGGACTGTATGCAGGAACACCACCTTCCTTTGTGGAGTGCTCTGGGAGGCCGAGGTGGAAAAGGCTCTAATCAAATTCTTGCAGGAGTAGTTTTCACTGGCTCAGTGGGAGCTGTTTGCACACAGAAGCCATGGAGTAAGTTGCTAGGTGTTTATTAACTCAGCCTGAAAAAGGAGGGGAAGGGGAGAGGAAAACCACTGAAAGGAAAGTGTTAGTTAAAAAGAGAATAGCACCTCCTGCTTTCCACTGAAGCTGGGAGAGCTGAGCTGAGTAAGGTCCTTGTAACCTGTCTGGTAAGTTTTAAAGGATGTTTTCCCTCTCTGTAACTGGTTGGTGTGTATGTGTGTTAGGAAACAGCGATTAAAATACTCAGTCAAGGGCTTAACCCTTGATTATTTCTCTGTTTCTACCCCCATTTAGTGAAAAGGCCCATGACAGGCACTCAGGGGGCATTGTAGGGCATAGCCTAGTCCCTGCTGGACACCTCTCCTATGCTGAGGTGCAGCCCGGCCCTGCAGCCTTCCTTCTGTGAGATTTGGTGGCATGCAAGGCAAGAGATCATTTGGGATGAATAGAGCCCTTGGCCTGTCGTTTAGGCCATCCAGCCGCTCTCTGTGTTCTTTGTCAGGGCCAAACAAGCTCCATATCATTACGCTAGCATTCGCTTGCCCAGTCTCATTATTAGGTGCATTAACTGTGGGAACTAAATCCATGACAAAAAAAAAAGGGGGGGGGTGGAATTGGCACAGACAAAAAAAGACTTTCCCAGCTTAGGCTAACAACTTGTGCCTATTAACTGAAAATGATCATTAGAAAATTCCCCCACAGACTTAAAGCTTCAGCAGAAGTTTGTTTCACATATGCACTTGCCCTGTTACATGAACATATATCCAGCCTTAAAGAAACATACCCTCCAGCTCTTGGAGGGGGACTGGGCAAGGGGCTTCCAGGCGGGCACTGCATTGCCTTTAAAAGAGAGCTCTTTTCTCTCTCCTTGTTTCAGCAATAATGCTTAAAAAATACTGTGCCAATAGGAAATAAGAAGTGTATAACCTTAAAAGGGGAAGGATGTTAAAGGACAACGATATCAAGTTGGGTTGGTCACTGAAACAAGAATACAAGGGGTTGCATAGGACTTTATTTTTTTGTTATAGCAACCTTTTATACAGTTCAAAGCACAGAAAAAAAATCACTGAAGATCAGTTCTTCATGAACTACACAAAGATAGTCTCCCTTTACAGCAAACTGTCTCTATGAACATCCATGAAATCTTGCCTCAGATACACCTTTACCACAAGTGCAACAAACCATGAGGCACCAGTTGTATCTGTGGGGGTCTGGTTAGGAGTCCACGCTGGGTCTTAAAATGGATGAGAATGTACAGACATATCAACTCAGATATCCTAAGGTTGGACTAGATGACCCTTGAAGTCTGTCCCAACCTGGCATTCTATGAATCCTAGTTTCTATGGCTTTCACTGGTCTTCGTGCATTTGTCAATGGGAGAACTGGGCTTTCATGCTGCTTTCTGGAATATGTTGGTTGGTTTCTCTGGCATTTTTGTGGGCCACATTTCCAGTGGTCCATGTGTCACAGAGTTAACAAACATTGCCCAGCTTAACACAGAAACTGTTACTAGGTCCGTAGCTCAATTCACAGGCTGCTGATGACTTTTTTATTTCCCCAGAAGATGCTTGCTTTCTTAGTATTTCCCAATGCTAAGATTTTTTTAGGCCTTCCTAGGAAATGATGAAATTTCCAGTCTCTCAGTCATGTGAAGCTGAGCAGGACACATCTCTGGAGAAAACACTGCAGGGACCAATACTTTACTGATAGTGAAAACAAATAAGCAAGCCTTTCCCACCCTTAATGTGCATATAGTGGTTCTCTTCTAGTGACCATGCATCAGAAACTGGTCCCTAAAACCAGTGAAAAATAAGCCTGGCTTAGCTATTCTCTGTTCTGAGTCCCTGCCATTGGCTGGTGGGATGACAGGCAGTTAGAGCAGAGAGCTTAAGGGTGTCAGGGAGCAGCAGGAGAGGACTGCTCCCCATGGGAAGGCGATCTGAGAGCTGATGGTGACCACAAGGTGGGAAGGGCAGTGTGTCATCAACCAGGGTACCGTTCTGCAGCACCTGAACATGAAGGGTCACAGGACCTGAACACAGGTGAACAGGAGCAGCCAACAGATCAATGATGGCCAGACAAGTCTGGAGAAATGAGGCAGGATCCAGGTGTGGAATCAAGGTCCAGATGAGTGAGGTGCATGCCCAGACACAGGCACAGCTGTTATGCAGCTTACACAAGGACAAAGACTGAGGGCCTGAGCTTAACGGCAGCTCCCAGGGGAAGAGAAGAGTCTCCCAGTGAGGCTCCTCCTAGCTCTTTCCCACATAGCTCTTTCCTTTCAGTCAGATCCAAGGTCACATACCTGCACCACAGCTGAGCTGGCCTTGGCCACAGGCAGCTGAACCCCAGGGGTGTGCACAGGGGCCTAGCAAGCAGCTGGATGGGTGCAGAGGTAACTCTGTTCTTCTACTTCCACAAACCTGCTTGGAAATGGTGGGATGGATGCAAGAAACTTGCTCTGTCTCTCAACCAGCTTTGCTACAGCTCTAGCAATAGCTGTCCTCCCCCAAAATTTGTCATTTCAGGCTGAGCCTGTATGATGGAAGCAGCCACCCCCATAGACACTCTCAGTTGAGCAAGCCTTTGGCTTCCTGCGCTGGCATTCTTTCCCAGTGCTGCACTTACCCAGGCTGTGAAGATGAATCTACCTCAGAGGTGTCCCATCCATATGGTAGCCTAAGGTCATAGTTGTGTGTGGCCGTGCAACCAAATCCATGGATATCAAAAGCAAACTCTGTGATCTGCTTCCCTTTGGCTCGTCCCTAGCCCCTGTGGAGACCAATCACGGCATGCACCTGGAATAGATGCAAATTTAGGCAATGTGCTATTTGACCAACAGTCTTGCATACGTCTCATTCAAAAATGTGTCAGCAGTTTTACTCTAATCCCACTTTTCTTCAGCGCTTCTGAATGTTGTCCACGATGCCAGCGTGTGAGCAAGCACAGTCTTAGCAGAAGGCTTATCTCTTAACGCTTTCCCCTGAGGGCATGTTTCTCCAAGATAAAAGTGTCTTTCGATCTGGCAGGCTGAAATGAAGAACTCTTATGGTGCTCTGGCTCCTCACTGAACAGATGGCAGGGGGAGAGCACAACTCAGTGCAGGATCAACACATTAGTGGGCCGGGATATTGAAGCAACTTTTCCACTGCCTCCTTTCGAGCGGCACTTATATCAGATCACAAACAATGAATTCTCGTCTGTCCTACTGCAAAGCAGCACAGTCGGGCTCCTGCTAGACTTTGAGAGAAGTTAATGAGCAAGTTTTTGAGCTTTTTTTTTTACATGGTCTCAGTGATCCAACACCAGAGTATTTGGTCAGTTATGGACCACACAGGTTAGCTTTAATAATGTTGGTAAACCAAGATGTCTAGCACTGACAAAACAAGACAATACCAAAAACTGACTAGAACTTCAGAGACCAAGGGACATGGACAGAAGCCAAGTGGACCTGCTCCTCTTCCTCCTCCTCAGGCCAGCAGTTTCCTACAAAAGAAATGTAAGATTTTGGGAAAAAAAAATAGCAGGTGTCAGGATATATGTGCTATAAAGCCTTTCTTAGGTTGCCAAAACAAGCCACCTGTGGAGATTTAAAAACAGAAAAATGTCTGGTATACTGAACTGAGATGGGATTATTTTTTCATCCTGAGTATAGTAAGCATCTTTTGGGTCTGCTGTCATTAAGAACTGCCTTGATCTGTTAAAACATGTTGATTTCAGCTCTTTACAGCTTTCCAATACTCACTTTTTTGAGGGGGATATTTTCCTGTCTCTGTCTGGGAAAAGGTGAATTTTTATGGAAACTTAAAATCCCAAACATGTAATTTTGTTAGAAGCTTTTTAATTAAAAAATGCTTCTTGCATTAAAAAGACTTACCTTCTTTAACTTTGGGAGTAATAAAAAGCTCTTCAAGATCTTGATTGTTTCATAATAAAGACATTCTCAGTTGTATTGCTTTATTTTCGCTAACGTGCTAAAGTCCTGGGATTGGAGTAATACCTTCTGCACAGTGAGAGTGCACAGAATGATCACATCTGTGAGGCTGGATTTTGCTTTCATACCGATGTAATTCTGAGGGTGCACTGGTGATTTTATTGGGCAGGGAGAGTAGAATGAAACCATTGCATTTAAGCTGCGTCACTAGCACTGCTGTAACACACACAAATACGTGTGCTGGTTGCATGTCCAAAATCTTCCTTCGGAACTTGTTTTTTGATTGAACGCAAGTTGCTTTTGAAGAGTCCTTCTGTGTCTCCTTTGGCTAAAAGTTTTCACCTTTCAGCATCAACTGAGGAAAATGAAATATGCTCTTATTTCTGTCAAGTTTCATTAGTCCTAGCATTTTCCAACTTGTAATATGGGGGTTCCTCAGAATTTTACTACATCGAGCTCTTTATGAAGTGGTCCAATGTCAAAGTTCAAGGAAGTACTAGCCAGAAGCATGAGTTTACATGGTTTTGCTGTAGGTGGTACAAAAAGCTTTGGGCATCCCTGTCTCTGAGCACTTGCTCATGTATCAGGTACTCCCACACCACGTAATGCCCTTGCTGCCATATAACTTTTGATGCTGCATTGACCCCAGGGCACAAAAAGTTTGTGGAGCTTCTATATTAAGCCACTTCTACCATTTCTTTTTTCTTTTTACAAGCGCAAGCTAGAAAGTTAAATAAGCATTTACTTTTAAAAAGGAGATATATTGTAAAAATACTTTCTTTATCTGTCCTATTTCTTTTCATGTCCCAAGCTCAGAAGAGACCTGTCGGATAGATACTTCAGACTGAGAAAACTCCTTCCAGAGTGGGATTAAAAAACACGATTTAAGTGTTATGTAGAGTAAGACTAGCTGAGGTAAAAGAAGTAATTTAATTGATGAACCTTCGTACCTTTGACTTGTAAGTGGTGATCATATATTTTTGCTGAATTTCAGCTTCTGTTGAGACATGCACTTTCGCTGATGTGTAAAGTGTTCTATTTGATGGCACCAATTTTGCCTTAGGTGTGGAATGGAATCCTTGTTTCCTGGCTAGCTCTGGAAATTGTCTCATTGATTTATTTAAAATTTATTTGTATCAGTGTTGTGATGCATACACATGCCTCAATGGTCAACAGAAACATTTTGCTGCAAATATTTGAACTTCAAGCTGGTTTACTGGAAAAATGTCACTAGAGCTAATGTTTCTGTTCCCTGAGGAATGTAAATTCTGCAGCTAGGTTTTTAAAGCAAATCACAAATGTGCATTCCAGCTGGTTATGGAACTAGAATTTACTTAGAATTTGCCATGCAACAGAAAAGATTTTCCATACAGAGTTCACTGTGCTGATTACTATGAACATGAAGCATGAGGGACATGCAGAACTGAGACTGATGTGCTAGAAAACAGTGAATGAGAATTTGCTGAAAAATTGCCACATCTTTTCCTGAAAACCCAGAGATCTGTGTCTCAGGTAAATGTAAATCAGTCTTATCTCACAAATGCGAATTGAGATAGCTATCAGTCAATAAATAACTGTGACAATAATTGCTGTTAGTACTTGTGTAACTAATAAAATTGCACAGGTTTTTCTTTTCTTTTTTTTCTTTTTTTCATGATGTAAGCCACTTCATTTTGCCTCCAGTTCAAAACTTGATCTAATTCCAGGAATATCTAAAAACATTTGCTATATCTTTTATGCTGGGAAAAAAATCTCTCAACTTACTATTAGCTCCCTGCTCCAAAAATAAAATGTACAGTACATAACAAATTTGGTCTGACAGCATTTTCCCAGCTGGAAGGATGGAACTTTTTAATTGGTATATAAATAAAAAGAGGTTTGATCCTGCTTTTAAACATATAATAAAAATAAAAAAAGGAAGAATTTTGCCCTTGCCTCTAGAATGCGTAGAAGTAGATCTTCCTTTCTAATAGTAACAAAAAAGCCCTTTTCATTGAAAACAATTGAAAAGTTAGCTCTAAACACACTGAAATAATTGGAAGTCCTGCTACTGCTGATGAGGAAGGCCCATTAAGTTCTCTGCGTCTTTTGACTTTTCCATACCATTTTAGTTCATAACTCATCATGTCAAATTGCTTTAAATTTTGACATGAGAACCTTAAATGCTGGTGAATCATCAAGTATCAAGTATCTATTTAGCAAGAAGAAGCTCTTATGAATTTGGGTTTGTCTGATGTTTTCAGATCAAAGAAAGTGATAATTTAAATTGGGAGTTCACCTGAAATAATTGCATTAACTTTTGCTACCTGAAAATAAACTGGAACAAAATGCAGACACTGATCAGCACATCCAGAAACTGGAAAAGGGAAGCACACACTTTGGCCCAAAACTATAAAATGTGTTTATTTGGTCCTCAAGTCCAACACTGAGACTCTGAAATACTCATTCTTAATGCATCTTTGCTCTCCAGGTGCATTGCTCGTTTGAAGTTCCTTTGGCACTGAAGTTTTTGTAGTGGGGGGCATGCAGCAAACCCCCACATCCTGAAGCTGTCAGCATGCCTGTTCTCCTTCATGGGGTGGGCTTCTCATCCCAACTTGTCTCACCTCTGAGACCAAACCAGAGGGATCCTCAGAAAAACTGGTATGCAGGAGAAGCCAAATGAACTGGCCTTTCTGGAATGTGTCTTCTTTGTTCCTCATAGCCCAATAATTAAATACTCATATAGAGAAAGAAAGATATCTATTTGGCAAAAAGTGGGAGAAATCAAAGCCACATCTCCTATCTCATGGAAAAGAACTGCCTCACCAAAAGCAGTCAGTAAACATGTTGTTTTGTGGCCCCATCTGTGGGTACTACATAGCCAAGTGGCTTTGAAAGGCTCTCCCCGCCAGAACATGAGATAACCCAGTTGTTAGGGAACACCCTCACTTCTATTTCTTGGGTGCTGGCACACCTTTTATTAAAATATTTCAGTTTAAAGCAATACACTGGTCTGGGCATGTAATATTTGTATGTAGCTTACCATGGTCCTGCCATAACACTTCTATCTCCTCCAGTGTGCAAAGTTGGACCAGAAATCTCATGAGAATGAGCTTACTCATGAGATATCTGCTAATTCTGGCTTCCGGTTATGCTGTAAATAGTATGAGAACTGCCTTTCTAGCAGTTTTAGGGAATTTGGCTCCCAGCCATTGCTAGAAAAGCCCAAACTGTGATCTAAATGAAAAGCAAGGGGGAAAGAAAAATGCTCCAGACTTTCAGAAAGCTCTTTATTAGTGCTAGAAAGTTGCTGGGATAGAGTCTTCTTCTCTATATCCTTCTACTCAGGTGAATTGGCCACTGTTTGCAACTACTGCAGACAACTTTGTGAGGTTGGTTACCTTGCAGCAGACACAGTGATCTGTAAGCAGGTACTTTGATGACTTGTTATGTCTGTTCTGCAGAGTTTTTGAGGAAGAGAAGGCTATGCCAAAAACTGAGTGGCAAGCTCAGGACTCTGGCTACAGCCCTTCAGTGGTGGGTGCCCACAATGGAGACTCCTGATTCTATTGCTTCTTTCCCCTCCGCCTTCTTCAGAGGTGCTGTGATGACGCCTTTTTCCCTGCCCTCTGACTCTGTGCCCTGCCAGCTACCTGTCCTGCCTCCCGGGTCTCATTTTCACTAATGAGTTCAGGAGCCCAAGGCTCTGCCTTTTAGTGAGGCTTTTGGACAGTACTGTTGTTCAAATAGTGTCTCAAAAAGAAGATGAGCATTGGCAGAGAGGTGCCTTTTTTATTTTCAAGAAACTCCCCAACCTCTGTGAAGGTAATTCCAATGCCCCAGAAAGCAATCCCTGCTTTCAAAACTAAAAGCAAAGGTCACATGCTCTACAGGCCCAAACTTGAGCACTGGATCCTGTCTCATATGCAAATTATTCTTAGCTCTGGTATCAGAAATTCTAGCAAGCACATATCTGTGAACACCCTTTACCTTTAATTACACATAATATGGTTGTGAGGGTGGGTTGGGTTACCTTACTGACTGGGGAAAGAGTGCTACTAATAGTTTGTAAGCATGAAAAAATCACACAGAAATTACTACATGTATCAAAGATGGAACAGATGAATAGTACATTTAATACAGCCTTGTTTGCAGTATTAGTAGGAAAGCTACTGTGTTTCCATAGTGACACTAAGGCCACTTCCAAATAATTTTCAACAGTCATCAGTAGTGTGATGGGTGATGTAAAATCACCAAAAAGAGACAGGCCACTTCAGTAAGGTGTTAAGTAAACAAATAATAATAATCACAGAAAACATTTTGTCTAAAGAATGCCTCACATTCAAAAGATGGGAAATATCAGTCAAGGCTACGGATGCCAGCCTAATTCTTTCTGACCCCAGCTCTGTTACAATACAGCTTGTAGCTGTATGACCACATGTTATCTTCCCATAAAACAATTGACTTATTCAGAACAGAAGACAGTTAGATGATTAGTTATTTCATCATCTGCCTTCTAATCTTCTAATTCCTGTCTTAAGAGGAAACCTACATTCACTTCTAGAGGAGTCAAAGATGCCAGATAGTTGGATGCTGAACTCCAGTGGTAGAGGGAGGAAAGTTTGATGTAGACTGACCTCCACAGCTACAGAACAGGGCTTGGAGGGCTGATGCATGAAATTCAGAGAACCAGCCGTATAAGACAGCCAAGGATAATTACCAAAGGAGGAAATAAGCACCGATCAGAAGTTCAAAGCTGTGTAGATCAGCATTCGAGCCCAGAACACAAGGTCTTGAAATACATGGTGATCCCTGCAGAGATGGTCCATATGAGGGATGGTATCTCAGAAGAACTGATCTTAGTTTCTGAGATAAAATACAAATGCTCTCTAACTTAGCAGTTTCATATTTCATTTTTAGATGAATGGTGGTAGGACTTCTTGATAACTTCCAGAGAGCCCTCCTACTGTAACAGCATCTCAGAAAAATTCTGTGAAGAAGAAATCTGAGTCTGATTCCCACACAAGACTGTCCTGTGGCTCTCGTGCATGAGAATCTAATGCTGGTTCTACAGCTGTATCTGATTCAGCAATCACTTATTTGTTTTGGGGTTTTTTCCCCTGCTGGTTCGCTAATTCATTTGTTGTGCAACTGATCACTTTGATCCTGGTTCTAGGATAATATCATAGTCAGCTGTGATTTTGTAATTTACTGTTTGTGTCTGTGAATGTGAGTGTTGTGCCTTCTTCCACCTGATACACTACCAAAAAAGCCAATACTTTAGTGTGATTAAATGTCTAATTGTCAATTATTTCCATAGATTTTAGAAGCCTTTGGGACTGACTCAGTCATCTAAAATTTCAGTGGATGGCCCATAGTACTGAAGGGACAGGCCAATAGGAGGGCTTATTCGATTGGAAGGGTTTGAGCATGTGGGACTTCAGTCTGGTTGTATAGGAACCATTGTAAGACAAGGACTTTCAACAGAGTTTATGGAGAGAACCTCTGGAAACCTCTGTATATATGACACTACCTCCAAATGATTTTCCAGTTCCTTGTGCTGAATAACATTATGCCCTGAATTTCTCACTGTATTTACTTTTCATGTTCTTCATGTTGTAGCAAGTAACATACACACACAAAGTCTTTGCAAACATCTGTGGGAACAGCAAGTATGCAAATAGTAGCCACAAGAAATTCTTCATAAACAGCCTAGAAGTTGAAATGGATTTTCATAAAACCTTTGTTAAACAGTGAAAATGTTAGCAGACACTGAAATCTTTATAGTCAGCGTGTATCCTCAGAAGGGCTGGCCACCAAGTATTGTATTTGGTCATACGGAGAGTTCCAGCACCTGTTAGGATATCCTCTACAGCACCAGAGGACCAGAGGCTGTTCCTCCTTCTTTGCAAATATTACTGTTGATATCAGATAAGAGAAGCTGCAGAGAGACTCTTATGAAAAACAAGTGTGGCAGAATCTGGTAATTTGTAGTTTTTTGCAAGGGTAGCCATCAGACATCAGGTATGTACAGGAGCTGTTTATGAAATGCCATTACAGCAGTACCCAAGCATCTCCTAGCTGTTTAGGTATTGCTCCTTCCTTAAGCTCCTTGTAACAGGGAAGTATCTACTGATCCCTTTTTACAGGTCTAACACCTGAAGACAGCTGGCACAGTTCATAATGTTCAGGCTATGCAAGTGCATAAAGGGGCAGAGGGACATCTAGTGGGATTTCCACTCTCTCTGCACTTGCAGGCCATCAGAAATCTTCCCACAGTGTTCACCTTACCTGTGACTTACCATATCATGAAGAGCTCCCTGCAAGCACAAGGTAAAATGTTGAAGTTTCTATGGAGGAGGTCTAAGAAAGCATGCTTTTCCTTAGAGCTCAGTGGATGTCTAGTAACTTGAGCTGTGCTAACTTCTTCCATGTGTCAGCCTGAAGTGACTTGTCCAAAGCTGTGGCTGAGGTCTGGTAATATAGCAATGAATCTTCAGATCAGCACCCAGGTCCCTGAACCACTTTCATTTTGTGGGGATGCAGGGGCTTGACTGTGATTCAGGCTGTGGACTTTGTGCTTTTGACCTTCTGAAGATTCAGAGCCTGCTGTGAGGAGCTGCGAATAATCTGATTTCTGGAAGAAAGCTCACCTTGACAGACTTTCAGCAGTAGTGAGTTTGAAGGCATTTTGAAGGTTATCTTCATAAAAATATGACTGGCAACTTACACTGGAAAAAAAAAAAAGTGCGATTAGCAGGTTATTTCTTGACATGACTGATGGCTGAGTGATTACAATACATTATATTGCCCTTCTCAGCCGACATAGAACAACACAGCTTCATCCACTGAAGTCAATTAGCTACGATAGTTTGAATCAGCCAAGAGTCTGGGAGTAAACTACCATGTCCATGCATTCAGTTTTCAAGCTCTTCATTCCCTGCAGATGTCCTCAACTTCCTTGAGTCAAAAGAGCAGGATTTCTCTGCCGACCCACATATGAAACCCTTCTAGTCGCAGACCTTGTCTTTAGGTGAGGCGTCATGGAAAATGAATGGGGCATTTTTAAGAACACAAGAACTGCACTAGAAGAGAATTCAGCCAGGTCGCAGATGCAGTGCAGAATGGCTCTGAAAGCTCAGTCCATGTTTACCATCATATAGTGACCATCATTCGTTTACATGGCAGTAGTGCCTAGGACCCCAAGGATGGACAAGTTACTACAGGCTCTGTAAGAAGAAAGTGAGTCTGTATTTTGCCATTCTTACTCATGCTGCACGTTATTAGCAGTGAATTCAACTGACAGAGACCTGACTGTCACAGCCATTGAATGGGCAATAAAATGACAAGGATTTCCAGTGCTTTTGGCCAGTCCTGAATGAACAGCTCTTCCACTGTGATGGGAGAATGGGGTTTCTGGATGCTACTCATACAGGAATGTAGAAAGGGAATGGAAGATATTCCGCCCTGATTTTGCCCTGACCCTACTGCCTCTTCTTTGGTGACTAGAGAACCTGACAGGACACAGGGCAGCCAAATGAATAAAAGTTTGCAGGATTAACTCTTTAATTTGCTTTCTTAACGCATCACAGTCAGAACTTACAGTTTTCTTTTGAATCTATTTTGATGGTATTTGCACATATGATGTTTGGTGTTGTCAGAGATGAAGTAGAATCCAGCAAGAAGGTGGTATATTTCAAAAAGCTCAGGTTCTTTATTGAGGGCTCTCATTAAAATTGACCTGCAAAGAAAACTGAGCACCCTTCACTTTGCACCAGGTTTAATTGAAGAGCTGACCAAAATATGCTAAAATTTAGATGCACTTTCCTTTCAGTTGGATTATCCTTTGAAACTGTGAGCAAACCCTGCCTGACAACACAAAGGAATTTTCCCATGGATCAGCTAAAGCTGACTCACATGAAAGACTTGCCCAAAGTGGTCATGCCCTCTGAGCAAATACCACAGGCATGAGGATCTCTGCTCTTGGCCTAACAGCACTGTTAGGATTCCAACAACCCAGCCTAGGAAGCCAGATTTTATTGGAGGAGGGGAGGTCGCCTACCTGTGACCCAGCCAATCTGCTCTGCTATTTATCCGTGTTGCTAACTTGCAAGGAAGGTGAATGTTTTGTGCTGTCACTGCACCTTGCGAGAAATTTCCTGCTTGGCCCCTGAAATACATCAAATAGGACTTGCTGTTTGCTTAAGCAGGTAAAGCACACAGCAAAAGTCACTGATGTGACTCAAAGGGGAAAAAAAAATAATCTGATCATTAAAGCTTTCAGCGCTGGGTTGTAGTGCTGGAGTAAAAACCTAGCGGAAGCTACGCACCCTTCTAAGATAAATATTTCCTCTGCTGGAATTGCTGAGTATATCACAGATCAACAACTAGGAAGGCTTGCTTACTCATCCCTGCCATGTATTTCTAGAGCGATTTTCTTCTCTTTTAGTGCTACTGAGGAGTGCATGGCTCTGTCTGCCCTGGCTTGTCAGAAAGGCAAGTGCATGCTAAGCAAAGTATGAGAATAACCCACAAAGCAATGATGCAAACAGAGACAGTATTTTTGACTACTTGGCCCCCCCCCCCC
>JAVSBS010004209.1:0-22240 GCA_033124195.1 Coracias cyanogaster | reverse complement strand
AATACCCGCGGGCCGGTTTGAGGAGCCCCAGGGGCCGCATCCGGCCCGCGGGCCGTAGTTTGAGGACCCCTGCTTTAGGTTTATGAGGGGGACAGTATAAGGTGGGATAACAGGGTATTACTCTCCCCATACTACTTGGACACTGTGTCCTGTGATTGTCAGTACTAGAAAGTTACTAGAAATGTGAAAACATCTGTGAACCACCAATAATGTGGGCATTATACCCACACTAAACACCACAGTAACAGTGGGGCAAGAACATAACCCCACAAGCATAAGGAAGTTTTCAAAATCCCGCTTAAGACAGCATTCAGTGTATTTTCATGTCTGCTGATGTGGCTACACCCCTCTACAAAGCTCTCGACTCAGCTTTATACAGTATTGCTAAAGCCAGCTCAGTTCCAGGGTATTGCCATAAAGTCCTTTTTTAAGGAAGCTCACTTCCATAACAAAAACATGAAAGAAACAGCATGTGGGATTTACAGTGATACATCACTTAAAGATTAGGGAAATTAAATAAAAATGGAAAATTGCGAACTGTTTGGCAGAAATAGACACACTGTGTGAAGATGTTGCATTACACAAAATCCCCTGGGTAAAAAGTAAAGCAGAAGCATTATTGTAATCAACTGTTGGTGACAGAAGAAACATGTATTCAGAAATAGGTTACAGAATGCCAGTGTAACAGAGGAAACCTGTTCAAATCACTTAGGTACAACTCTGAGGACTGAAAACCACCTTATTACTGCAAATAAAGGATAGCGGTATAATCGTTGTTACCAGTGGGGGCCAGTGGAAGGCTGTAAAAACATCTGATAGTTTTTATTATGTGGAATATGTTTTATAGTCACCACACCAATAGCACCTCCAGAGTATGCAAATGGAAGATGTAAAGACCACTGAGGGGAAAAAGTCTGTGACAGTAAGTGCTATAAAAGGGGCAGGGAGAGAAAATCAACACAGACAAGCTACAGATGAAACAACAGCAGAAGGATGAATGAAATTCCAGAACAACTGGCTGTCACTGCAACTCCAGCCAGTGGGAGCCAGGCAGAAGATGCTCCTAAGCTGGAAGAGGTTTAGAAAACAGCAGAGTAACTATTTCAGGACCCAGGGGACACAAGCAAAGCACTACCATACCATAGGTTAAAAGTGCCTTAATACAGTCAGCGTAAAGGAATTGAGTGCCCATTTAACTACCAAGTAACAGGTGGTGGCTGGGGATTGGAATAGGATAGGATATTAAGAGCTCTGAAACAGCAACACAACATTCCTGATTGAAACACCACAGTGAAAGGCATTATTGTGTGGCACATAAAGAAGCCAGCTCCAAGGCAATGACAACACTGTGAGAAGCTCCCAGAATAATTTCTGGAGTGCAGAGAGCACACATGCACATTTTTGTGAGCACAAAAGAACCACTTTACCCCTTTTTGCCTTGTTGCTGCTTCACTGTAGCTTTGGTACACTTTGCAGTTTTCTTCCCACTGGTCATCTGCTTGCACACTCTTGTTCTCATATCACTCTGCACTCGCAGTAGCTCCTCAAAAGACATGGGATATGGTTCTGGAAGAAAGCACAGAACACAAGTGAACAGCTTCTCAAGGCACTTCCCACCCCCAGATTCCACGAAAAGTGATGTCTCAGAGCCTGAGAAAGTGACACGAGTACAGTGGTGTCATTCCTATACCACTGCATGGCAGAAAGAAGCCACTGCATCTCTGCCTTTGATTTCTCTCTCATTAATCACTGCAGTCTTTAGGACTAAAACAGTCTCGTCCTCTCTCCAATGTGTCTTTGCCTCCCTCTCCAGTCAGCATGCATGCACAAATTCAATTCAAAGTCTTTTACCTGGTACAAAGAGCGGCACAAGCTCTGCACTGGGCTATATTTTGGCTATGTTGCAAATTCTGAGAGGTCACCTCTCAGTCCTGACTCTTTCACTTCAACAGATTGTTCTTGTCCCATCACCTTTAAATGGGCGTCATCACATTTCTCACACTGTGAGACCAGACAGAGGGTGCAGGAAAACCATGTTACCTATTCAGTCTGTCCGTTAAGGCTCAGAGACAGTCTCTCCCCACAGTGCATCCACCATACCTCTCAGTCTACAATGAAGCAATTCCCGTGGCAGAGCCTCCTCAGCACCCCAGAGGCCTGTAAACTACTGACATCCACTCAGCTTCCATCTCACAACCAATAGGAATGCTTATAGACTGACTCACTGGGGGAAGAACAAACTTGCACCACAGCAAAAAGCAGTTTCATATTCTAGCCCTGCCATGAGCTCCACACAGTGTTACTTGCACCTTGTCTTTCACAAAATACTCCTTTTCTCCTCTGACAGCTGACTAGAAGACCAACACAAACAAAACAAGAAACAGAAAAACTACACAAAGTGCTGAAGAACACATAAGATACTCTTCTGGAATTTTCTGTTGCATTTTCTTTAATATCCTTCAGTGACAGGGAACTTTAACACTTCTTAAAACCACAATCTAAAAATACTATCAACAATTCTTTCTGGATTTACACCTCTGGGTAACCATTTCTTAAGGTAGCACTTGGACATGCTCATTCTGTTCTCTGGATGACAGCAGGGCAAGAAGGAACAGGAAGGTTTGCCTTAGCTCCCTTCTTAAGGAGAAAGTCTTGGCAAACACTACTTGGGTGGCATTTGCCTGCTCAACATCTGAGCAGTGACAGGCACATCATCCTTTAAACTTCTGCAATACTTTTCCTTTAGCACAAAACACCCCAACTGTGGCCTAGCAAAAACAATCACATCCTGCCTATATGATGGCTTGACCCTGGCTGGATGCCAGGTGCCCACCAAAGCTGCTCTATCATGCCCCTCCTCAGCCAGAAAAGGGAGAGGAAATACAAGGAAAGGTTCATTGGTTGAGATAAGGACAGGAAAAGATCAATCACCAATTACCAGCACAGGCAAAACAGACTCGACTTGGAGAAAATTAAATTTATTACCAATCAAATCAGAGTAGGATAATGAGAAACAAAAAACAAGTCTCAGAACGCCTTCCCCCCACCCCTTCCTTCTTCCTGGGTTCAACTTCACTCCTAATTTCTCTCCTCCCCACCCAAGCAGTGCAGGGGAACGGGGGTTGCAGTCAGTTCTTCACATGTTGTCACTGCCACTCACTCTCTTCCACTGCTCTAGCGTGGGGTCCCTCCCACATGAGACAGTTCTCCACTAACTTCTCTAACACAGGTCCTTCCCACAGGCTGCAGTTATGCATGAACTGATCTAGCATGAGTCCCTCACAGGATCACAAGTCCTGCCAGAAAACTTGTTCCAGAGTGGGCTCCTCTCTCCATGGGTCCACAGGTCCCTGCCCCAGTGCAGGCTCTCCACAGGGGCACATCCACCAGCTTCAGCCTGGGATCCTCCATGGACTGAAGGCAGATGTCTGCTCCACTGTCAACCTCCACAGGCTGCAAGGGGACAGCCTGCCTCAGCATGATCTTCACCATGGGCTGCAGGGGAATCTCTGCTCCAGCACCTACAGCACCTCCTTCCTCCACCTTGCTGTCTGCAGAGTTGTTTCTCTCACATATTTTCACTCCTCTCTGCTGGCTGCTGTTCTGCACCTTGTTGTGCTGGTTCAGCCACCATCATTCTATGCTGCCATCAGTTGCCTGATCACACAGGCCAACACCGAACTCAGCAACATCCTCTCGGAAAGCCTTCTTTCAGACAGTCCTGCCATAGGTTCCTGTGGGCCCAGCTCCTCTGCTGCCCACTGTGGTTCCAGCATCACCTGCTGGACACAACGGACAGAGATGGCTCCCTCAGTGGCCCTTCACATAGAAGGGCACCACTGAGAAAGCTCAGCAAGATGCAACCAGCGCCAACAGAAGCCACAACCAACAGGAAACTCCTCTGATTAATCGGCTTCTGGTTAAAGTAGCCCTGGCCTCGCCCACCACCCCAGCCATGACCACGTGGGTAAGGGCAGAGACACAGGTGGGCCAGGTTCTGCCTCTGGAACATTAAGCCATTGGGGAAAACAAAACATTCTGCTAAGTTGTGACTCATTCAGAGGTCAGCTCCAACTTGTAGTCCACAACTCAGGCCTCAGCATTTCATGCAGTGGGTTTTTTCCCATTGAATATACTATCACAGAGGCACTACCACCATTGCTGACAGAGCCCCTGGCCAAGCCTGAACTGGACATGGGGGAATCTTCCAGCACCTTCTCACAGAAGCCACCCCTGTAGTCCTCCTGCTACCAACACTTTGCTATGCAAACCGAATTCACTGCCCCATGACACAAGGGGCATGCTTTGTCCAACTCTGCTGCCAAGTTCAGGAAGCAACATGAGGTCACATTGGCTCAGAGCATAGATTCATCATCCCAGTCACTCTCATCTTGGCAATAACCATGGCTTTCTGCTTCAGAATGTACCCACATAATCCAGAAAACATAATGAGCGTATCCAAACACTGCCTTAAGAAATATTTTTCTTTGCTTGTTCTGAACACCCAGGAACCCTGCTCTGGCAATGCTCATTGGTCCTCTGAGGGAGGTTAAGAAAACACTATACATCCAGTTTGCTGCACAAGGGACAAAGAATGGTGAATACAGCACTATTTAATACACTGCTTCCCCAAAACAGTGTTGCCACTCATCTTACTGTAGTTTGCTATCCTCTCTTGCTTGAGCTCCCACAAACACCCTTACCCCCATCTTCTTAAGGCTGACAGCACTGTCGTCCTTTCTGATCTCCCTCAGGTTCTCCAGCTTTCCACATGTCACTCTTGTACAACCACTTATTGTCTGCCTGCCCAGAATGTGAAATCAACTTCAGACCAAATAACTGTGCCCACATTCAGGTAAGAGCTGAGCACCAAACAGCTCAGCAATTTAAAGTTATTACACTGTTGGTGTGCACAGGGATTTAAGAAAACGAACAAATATTAGGGCTTAGACAAGAGCATCTGCCACCATGCTGCTCACGGGGACTCCTTTTGCAAGACAACTAATAACTTCTCACACCTGTGACACACTGTGCCATGCCATATATTTATCAGTGGTGTCCATTCCCTCACAGTTCTCTTCAAGGGCTTTTGACATATTTCTCATAAGGTTTTCATTTTCACCTTGATCATCTTAAGACAGGAAAGCCACATCGCATATAGTGCTGCAGATGAGAACAACTGCCTCAATACATCGAACCCAAGCATCATCACTGTTGCCACAGTTATAAACCACCTGGTTCTTCCAGTTTACCTATCCCATTGAGGACCTTTCAAGGCACTGTGTATCTAAATTTGCACAGAGCAAGTGTCCTTCAGATGATGTATGAGATCTTCCACATATGGGGAAGGTGACTGTGGTGAGGAGAAAGAGGCCTCTATGAGTTTTTGTTCTAAAGGCCTCTGCAACAGCAAAAACTGAAACCCTGCGTTTAAGCCTAAACTCATTCTCTGAGCAGAGGAGGTGGAAGGAGGAAAGCAGGAGCACGAAGGAGCTGGAATACGGAAAAGGACCAAGCCGTTTGCCAATTCGTCTTCCACCGAGTGGGTGTTCGCGACAGCCCCACTAGGTCAGGAGACGCACTGCGGCCGGGTGGCACCCGGAACTGAACCCGCGCAGGCCGCACCGCCTCGCCCGGCCTCCGAGGAGCAGCGGCGCGCCCCGGGCTGCGGACCATTGCAACCAGCCCCGGAGTGCGCTCCCGCTCCGTAGAAGCCCTGAGCGGGGCCGCGCTTACCTCCCCCGTCAGCCGTCTCCGCTGCCTCCTCGGCCCTGCCACCCCCGCCCTCGGCCCTCAGCGGGCTGCCGCTGTCGTCACTGCTGTGCCCGGAGCTCTCGCCCTCTGCTGCCTTCAGCCTCCCGAAGGGCCGCGCCCCTTCTGCCGCTGCTGCCTCCTCCCCCTCCTCGGTGGCTCTTCTCCATCCCACCGCCCGAGCCCGGCGGTCCCGCGCGGGCCGAGTCCCTGCGCCCTCCCGCCGCGGCCCCATCACCACCCGCCCCGAGCGCGATACAGCGAAGGCACGCAGAACCGGAAATGACGAAGCGGAAAGCAGCAGCACACGCGCAAGCAGAGCCTGGGAGGTTGTGGGAGGTGGAAGGGGCGTTTATTGGTACGATCGGGGCGCGCAGGGCGCGTGCGCGGTGGGAGCTTCTGCTCCCTCCGGAGCGTCGCCCGCGAGCCAGGGCTGGGCGGCGTCGTGCAGGCTGCGGGGCAAGGCTTCGGGCCAGGCCGGGGCGGCGGCGGGCGGCGAGAGCTTGTCGGCTAGGGCGCGGAGCTGTGCGGCCAGCAGGCTGAGCTCCCGTCCTGGCGGCGGGGCGGCGGCAGAGGCGGTCACCGGTGCTGCGGGGCGCGGTGTGGGGCTGTGCTGTCGGGCGCGCAGGTAGTTCGCCTCCTCCTCCCTGCAGCGGACACGGGGGTGAGTGGCGGCCCAGGGGCACGGCCCCGCTCTGCCCTCCTCCCACCTTGAGCCCTCACCTGAGGCAGTGGCTGGTGCAGGTGATGGCGTGGCTGCCGCCATCCCGCCGCGCCGACACACATAGCCAGGCCCAGGTCCGGTCTCTGCGCAGCACACGCAGCACTGCTGTCCTTGCTGCAGCTCCTGCCCCGAGTGCTGCGGGCAAAGGGCTCCATTACCCTGCAGCAGTGCAAGGCAGCCCCAGTTCCCCGGGCAGAGTGGCATGCTGCCCGTGGACCTCACATGCTGCCCTGATAAGATCGGTAGTCAGTCTGCTGCTCTGGCCTCACTGTGGCTAGAAACTACAGGTAGCGGAGACAGGTCTGTAACAGTCCTACCCTCTCAGCTGGGGCTCAAGGGGGCTTGTCCCTCTTCCCTGCACTGTGGCAAAGCAGGGTGCCCATGTTCCCAAGCTTGGAAGCTACCTTATAGACAAGAGTATGGGGTATGTAACCAGTTCTCTGCTTTGTCCTTTTCAGAGCAGGGAGCCACAGTAGTAGGACTAAAGGCACTTTGTTTCTTTTGTCCTGGACAAGCAGGTTACAGATATAGCCAAAACGTGGCCAGAGAAAGATGCATGGTCCCAGGCCTGACACTCACCCACTGTTCTGTGCTGGGTGGCCGCTAGATCAGTGTCCTCAGGGTGCAGGAGGCTGTACCATGACTGACCAATCAGTTCTTCCCTGCAGTAGCCAAGGTGGTAGGTGACGCTGGAGAAGACAAGGGGAACCGGGACTGAGCGCTTTGCAGAGTCTGCACTGTTGTCAGCAAGAGGCAACTGTTGCATGATGGAGGAGAGAGCAAAACAACAGGGGTACAAAACATGTTGTGAACAGGGGAAGGAGGAGAGGCTTGAGAAGTGTCTTGGAAAGTCTGACTGCTTGCGCAGGTTCCAGCCTGCATCCCACACACAGGCTTCATAAAGGGAAATGGTCTTTGCTACCTGAGATGTACAGCTGTGGCTGTGGTGTGAGCAGGCACCCCTCACCTTTCTGTGACATCAGTAAATGTCATGTCTAGGACATGCGTGCTGTGGAACAGGTTGTCCTGGGAACTGGCATCGCCATCTGCAGGCAACCCTGCGACTGGTGTGCAGAGTGCCAGGAAGGCTGCAGTGGAGGAAGAGGTTGGCCAGTGCAGGGCTATGAAGCGCCCGCGCACTACCATGGCCCGATTCCCTCCGTGCTGCAGCCGGAAGGCCTTGGATGTGCGCATCTCACTCACAAACGTGACTTCTGCAGGGAAACAAATAGTCTGGAGTGGGTCAGAGGCACCATCGCTCTGCTCCCAGCAGGTCTAGCTGGCTCTGGTTCTCTGACTGCAGCCATGAAGGTGGCCAGAGCAGGGTGGCAGCATCTATGGGATGCCGACTGAGGCTTCCCTTACCCCTGCCGGGCTCCTCCTGGGCGAGGAGGAGCTTCTTGTGCACATCCTCGTGCACTCGCCCATCTAGGATGTCAAAGACTGTGTCCCCCTGGGCAAGCAGCTCCACCTGATAAAGGGGTTGTCATCGTGGACTCTGCCTGCCCCAGTGAGCTGTGCGCAAGCATCTCGAGCATGCAGCTCACTGGAGCTACAGCACTACCTGCTGGGGGAGCATGTCGTGCATGCAATAAAAGCACCAAGACAGGTACAGGGACAGTGACCACAAATGCCTAGAGGGCAGGCCTTACCATGGAGAAGCCCAGGACCTGGGCCACATTCTCTGAGACGTAGACCAGCTTGCCATTGGCTGAGAGCACAAGCAGAAACCCCGGCAGCAGCGAGAGCAGCTCCACACCGAGGGCGGGTCCCACAGGAGGAGCCAAGTCGGCTGGGGGAGTGCAGGGTGAAGTGCTGTCTTGATGGCGTGGGAGCAGCGTCCCCCTCAGAGCCAAGGTAGTGTGCGCTGCAGCAGTGCTATAGGTACCTGAAGAGAACAGCTGAGCTCCCCGCAGCCGGAGGCACACCAGGGCCATGGTGTGGAGGTAGGAGAGTCGCTCCTTCTCCTGCGTAGAGATGGGCAGCAAGGAGCGCAGTGCCTGCAGCTCTACATTGATCCGGTCCCGGCGAGCCTTGGAGGCACTCTTGGTTGACCTGCAAAGCCAGCAGTCTGGGGAGACATGTCCAGAGACAGCATTGCCTGCCTACTGCTATGGGGAGAATTGCAAGCTCAGGGACATAGAGTAGAAATGCTCCCCTAGAGAGGCTCAGCACCCCTACCAGCTGCCTTTAGGAGAGCAAACCTTTGGTGGCTGTTTTGGTGCAGCAGACACAGGCAGAGGTGCTCATGGCTACCTAGGAGGACATACTGCTGGCATGGCTAGCGCTCCTCTCACTGGGGGTGCGGTTGGACAACGACCTGTGCTTTGGGGGCAACCCAAGTGACACAACCTCCCCACGAAACCCCACAAGGATGGAAACTGCAGCTAGTGCCAGAATGTGAGCCCAAGCCCATTGCATCCGCCTTTACTCTTTAGCCACCTGAAATCCCTGTCTGTCAAGCTCCTGCATCTCTTCCCCATACACTGGCTGGCAGCCCTGCTGTCCCAAGCTGGTACCAGCTCCATGGGCACCCCACAACCTGGCCCAGGGCTCTCCCAAGCTAGGAGACCATCACAGCCCTGTAGGTAGGAGGAAGCTCACCTGAATGGCTTTGAGGTGCTGGGTGCCTGCTTGCCCCTCCTGGGTAAGCAAATCATCTCTGCCTGCAGCGGCCTGTGGCAGTGGTTGCAGAAGATGGTCATGGTGCCGGCACTAGGATGCCTGAAGCTGGCAGCACACCACTGCCTCCTTCACCTCTGGCTGCGTCTGGACCTGCTGACCCTACTGCTCCCAACCTCCTTTTGTACCCTCCTGGGGTGCAGGAGCCAAGCCACTCATGGAGAGAGTTACCTCTCCTGACGCAACTCCAAACAGATCAGGGCTATTTTTAGAAGGCAAGCTGCTAAAAATAGCCTCTGCAGTTGGCTGCAATCTGAGAGGGGAAGTAATAAAAGGAAACCAGGGTCTTTAAAACAAACTTGGCTGCTCAGGAGGGGGTGATGATGAAGGTAGCACGTATTCCCCTGTGGGGCACACATCTGCCCAGCTGCTAGCCCACTGCTGTTGCCAGTCCAGCAGAAGGTCTGTGATGGTCTGGAGGCCTGTGGCTAGTTCACCTCCCTGGCAGCTGCTCTCCAGCATCACTGATGACTGTGCTGGGAGAGGGATCTGATGTGCC
This sequence comes from Coracias cyanogaster, assembly GCA_033124195.1. Classification (NCBI taxonomy): domain Eukaryota; kingdom Metazoa; phylum Chordata; class Aves; order Coraciiformes; family Coraciidae; genus Coracias; species Coracias cyanogaster. The sequence goes on along the minus strand of JAVSBS010004209.1, from coordinate 12,584 downwards.
AAGAAAATGCACTGGAGACGTGAACCAAGGTGGTGAGCAGCATCCCATCCCTTGGTCTGCAGCAGGGTTCTGGCAGAGGGAGGTCAGAGCCACAGCACCCCTGAACCTAAGGGAACCTTTGAAGAGAAGTGGGCTGCCTGTAATCCTCTCTGGTGAGTCCTTTCTTTTCTTCCGAGAAAAGCCTTCTCACCACCAAAGGCTTATTCTCCTTGAGGCAGATGGCGTGGGCCACTGAGCTTTTCTAGGGCTTGTTGTCTCCACTCAATGTCCGAGAGAGTGTGATTCTCCCCGGAGAAACCCCAGTGACAGCCCTTCATGGACAGAGCTAGGAGCACCTTGGGGAGTTTTCTGTGCCTAGCACCATGCTGCCCAGCACAATGAGCCTGGGTGGCTTGTGGGTGTTTCCTGGTGCCTGGCACCCTACAAGGAGAGTAAGCTTGGTGCTTCAGTGTTGGGGAAGGCTATGCTGTGGCCAAAAAACTGCACCTTTTCATGGCACAGCTTGAGAGACCCTGTGGCTGAGGCAGCTGGTTGAGAAGGGGACAACAGGGTTGTGCTGCTGGGCAACACGTGGGAGATGCCCACCCAGCCTTCACAGGTAACCTGCAGGTGCCAGGGACCACAAAGGAGAAGCCCAGGCTGGAGGTGCTCTCCCTTAGCCAGATGCGTGGCCAACACATGCTAGCTCCCTTCAGGCCCCAGTCCTGCCACTGATACTCATCACCCACCACAGCAAGATGCTGCCAGTATGTGAAGAACAAGCTCTTGTTGCAATTGTTGTACCTTATGTTCTCTTGCCATAGGGTTTTCACTGCTCTCAGGCTACTCTGTCACACCCCCGTTGTCTACCCTCCTACTGGCTGAAGTGCCCAGGCACCTCTGCAACCTCATGCTGCTGGATGAGCAGCACTTGACACAGGCTACATATCAGCCCTCTGGGCAGATGAGACAGTCTAGGCCCTCTGTCACCTGTTCCCAGCAACAGCCACCACCATCTCTCAGCTGCCCTGTGAGTTTACACCCCAGGGAATACCCTGAGGATTTCCTTTGTTTTCCTTGTGTTAACTCTGTGCTACAGTTCCAGAGCGCCTCTTCACCTTAGACACCTCACCTCCCCAGGAAGGGGCTCAAGGCACAGCACTCTGTGCCACCTGGGAAGGCTGTCACAGACATCCCTCCACCTCCCCCCCTGGGGCAGGGAGCTGTGGGGCACCCACCTTCCTGAGGCAGCGCAGCCAGGACACATGCACCACCTTCCTCCCTGCGCTCTCAAAGGGCAGCACAGCCCCAGGCAGAAGGCAGGCACACCAGGGCAGTGCTGCTGTGGCGGGCCCAGCTCCTCTCACCCCAGCCAGGGCTGCAGCTCCCACCAGCCACAAGCCACTGGTGGCCTGGCAGCTGTAGAAGAAAGCACTTGGTTCAGTCTCTCCCCTCCCCCACCCTTCCCCTCAGTTCACCTGCTAGGACACAGAGCAGCAGAAAACATGTCTGCCTCAGCATTTATAAAACTCCCCCCAGTTGCTGTTTTATAACAGGAGCTTGGCAGAGTCCAGCTGGGCCCAGGCCCCCACATCAGGCTCAGCTTGGGGCTGGGGCCTCTCTCATCTGGTGCCAGGAAGCTGGTCAGCACTGACAGGTACAGGTATGGAGGTCCCTGCTCTTTGGAGGCAGCGCAGGAACAGTTCATAGCCTGAGGCCAACCCCAGGGCCATGGCTGGTGGTAGGAGTTGATTCAGGCCCTTGGAAAGTGGCTGGGTACTAGGCCAGCACAGATGCAGCTCCACAGGCAAGAGGAATGAAGGCAGGAGATGCTGAAGCAATCAGCAAGGAGGAGAGTTCACAGTTGTGCTTCTGGGGCGAGCCAGTTTCTTCCCTGGTAGCCTGCTCTGCCTGCACGTTCATGCTGCTCAAAGCATGAAAAGGGCAGAGAGAGGCCTGGCTAGGGCTAGACAAACTGAGCTCACATATTCCTTGCTTGAAAGGGCTAAAAACTCATGCAGGCAGTGGAGGAAGAGGTCAGTGTGTGGAGGGGTGAAAGCAGGGTGGTAGAGGGATGAGCCGTCGTCAGCCCTGGGATGAGACAATGGGGCGGCTGATGGTGCTGTTTGTCGTCATGGCTGAGAGCTCCCATCTGTAACACACCAATGGGATACACTGAGAGAAAGCACGAATACAGTGCCCAGGGCTGATGCAGTTCCACTGGTGGTCTCCAGCCCAGCCTGCCCCAAAGCTGCAGTGCTGAAGAGGGCCCCAGGCAGCCCTCAAGCCAAGGCTGGAGTACGCTAAGGACAGGCAACACCCATGGGATGACTTCCCAGCAAGGTACCTGATGTCATGAGGAAGGCAGGACTGGTCCAGGCTGTACTGAATCACTGCTAGCTTACACAGTGTCTTTAGACTGGGGCCTGTGGAAAAAGGGCAGTTAGCCACAACAGTCCTCATCCTATGGCGGCGGTCCAGGCATCATGCAATCAGTGCCATAGGAAACAGGGCAAGAGCACCCCAGCCATCCCTCTGGGGAACAAGGCAGGGTGCACACCAGGGACAGGCTGGAGCAGTTTTCTGTGCTCCCACAAAGTCTGTGTGAAGGAGTAGATGAAGAGCCATGAGCCCAGCTCATATCTGCAAGCATAGCTGCATTTAAGGCTGGTCTGCCTTAAACCACATACACCAGCCAGAGATAGCTGCCTGGCTTGAAGAGGCAGCTGGAGCCACATAGGATACAGTATGGTGCTTCACAGCAGGGCCTGCTCACAGAGCACCATGTGGTGAGAGGCACAAGCTGGGCAGGGAGTGCTCACGTACTGAAGTCGAGGATGTAGAGATCTGAGTGATCCATCAGGTCGAATTCATCACCCATTCCCTCTTCTGGAGATGGGCTGCAGAAGCCAAGCAAAGTGTGTCAGTCAGTGCCAAAATGCTGTACACCAGTTATGGTTCCTTGGGCTCCCCAAGGGCTGAGCATGTCCAGGACTGTTCCTGGCCTGCCTGCTCCATGCAGGGGCCCTCTGATCCCTACTGTTCCTCTGCTTCCCCCAACAGCACCCAAAGCCACCACTCTTGCAGCTCCTTGCAGAGCAGGCAGAGCTGCACAGAGCCAGGGGGCAGAACAATGCACCATTTCCACTGCAAGCCATAGCCTGAATGAGGGAGCAGCTGCTTCCTCATGCTGACCATGACTCACCCCACTCACCTGCCTCTTTGCTCTATCTCCAAACACAGGTCCCACTATGCAGAGAACATCCCTTTTCCCTTCCTGTACATCAACCAGCCTCTGGCTGGTTTCATGCTACTCCTTCCCCAAGTACCTCCCAAACTACTCTCCAACAACTGAGCAATCCTGGGGCCTCACCCAGAACTGTGGCACCCACCCTCAGGGCAAAAGAAGGGCACTGGCAAACAGCTGCCTCCAAAGCTGAGGCTTGTTTCAGAGTTATGTTTTTCTCCAGCAGGCAGGCATGCTTGCACAAGCATCTGTTCCACTCTGCGCAATGAACAGGCCCAATGGGCTGCTCCACAGCAGGCAGGGCCTGACAAGTGGCATCACTTAGAGAACTCAGTGCATTGTTGGAGTCTAAGCAGCTTCACAGCAATACTGTATCATGGAAGGATACACTAGTAACATGTTAGGAAACACACGGATCAAACTGCCTGGGCAGGTAGGGGTCAAGTCATCCCTACGTGGCCCCAAACACCACATGGGGCAGCATGACACAGCTAACACCATCTCTTTTTATAGATCTCAGGCCAGATTCACCTCATGGCCAAGGGGAAGCATGCAATGGGAAGTACAAGGATCTGGGAGAACATCTGATCTAGGAAGAATCAGACACCACAAAATGGCACAGTACAAAGCCCAGAAAGCTGTGCTGGTGTCCCCAGTGAGGTAGGTGAGATAAGCTGGAGGTCCTCTTGGCAGGGCCACAGATCATGGGAGCCATGATCTATCTCCAGAGATGGTGGCAGGCTCAACAAGTAGCTAGTGGCTATCCAAATTTTCTACAACTTGGTGAAGCAACAAAAGGAGCCATATACTGCAGGCAACACTGCTGTGCTCTCTAGGCCAGCAGCTGGACTGCTTTGGGGTTCTGCTGCATTGAGCTGAAGTTGTGTGCCAAGCACAACAGCACACAGTTTGAAACAGATTCTGCGCAGCCACATACTGTTCATCACTCCAGTTCTCATGTGGTTAAGATCTGCTGCAATTATTTCAGCATGGCCATAAGAGAAGTGTAGAAAAGCAGCTAGAAAACATCTGCATGGCAGGCAAGCACAGACATTTCTCAAACTGACTTGGGCTCCAGCCACAGCTCCCTGATTGTGCCAAAATGGAGATGGCATTTCAGAAGACTCTAACTGAGCATGTGTCAGGCACTGATCAGTGCAGCAGTCATCTTAAACCAAACCAAATTTACTGATACTCCCATCTCATGTTGGACCTGGAATGCTAGTGAGGAGCTATGACTTCAGGCATTTCTAGGGAACAGACAGCCTCATCTATGATTTCCTGCCTCTACAGTCTTAATGGAACAGCCAGGACACCTGAGAGACTGGTCACTGCCTCCCCTAGCACATAGACCAGCCTGTGCTGGAACAGTCGTGCTTGGACTGGGACAAAGCACTCCCATGGCTGATGGTTGTTTGGAGAATTTGAAAGAAAGGAAAGGTGTTTTAAGTCCTGCTTTGATTTGTAACAAGGCAATTTAGCATGTCCTCACTGCTTAGCTGGGACCTCATGCACTGACTTCTTACCTCAGTGTCACTTGCTTCCCTACCTATGACCCACTAAGCTTTGTATCTCATGGGACATGAGACAGTACCTGCCCCAACCAGGTTCCCGTAACACCAGTACAAACTGCAGAGAACAGCTCACTGCTGGCAGAGAAGACCTGTTGCTGATGGGCCCCATCTGCCCGGATACAGGCAAGAGCCCCTTTAATTGCACCGCTGTGTGCTCAGCATGCCATAATCTAATCTTACATCCACATCACTAGAAACCCTAGACCATGTCTTATCTTTCAAAGGAAAGCCAGCAGGCATCATGTCTGTGGTTTTAATCACTGAATTGCAAGCAGCTAGGGAAAGCCTGGGGTTCAAGACCAGGAAAGCTGCAACTCCCAGACAGCAGGGTGCAGGGCATGGCTTTGTTAAACAGAGCCCAGAAAGACTGCTTGTTCCAGCTGCACAACAACTTGGCACACTGGTGAATACTCTTGGGCCCTGCACCAAGCACCCAGTGAGAGCCCCTACTCGTTCACCAGAGTCAGGAATTTCTAAGCCTTGTTAGGGAAAACAGCCTCAAGCCAAACCTTGATAGGTATCTGTTGAGCTAAACTGTTTTATAGCATTCCCTCACCTTCATTGTTCTCTGCATGCTGAAGTGCTGGTGGGTTTGGGAAGAAACCAAACCAGGGCCACAACTGTGGCAGAGCTAACGGGAACACAAAGCTGAGCACTACATGACTTTCTGGTCACTTAAATGGGACACAAGTGACAAGATTGCTGCTGGCCACAGTGAGAGAACACAGCTGAGTCAAAAAGACCAGGCTCTGGGCAGGACTACAAAAGAAACTTAAGTATTTGGATGCCACCGGAGCAAGCATCCGGTAGAAATGCCTCTTGAGCAGTCTACAGTGTACATGAATCCTGTAAGGGAAGTCAGGACACAAAGGGGTTTTGTCTGCCCATCCCCCAGCGCTGCTGCCTAGCAAGATGAGCCTGCTGGCTCATCCTCCAAGGAGCCCTCCCCACCCTGTGCTATGCGCTCCCCCTCCCCCTTCCCACTCAGGGGAAGGCAGGTCAGGAGGCAGACCACAGGGAATTCCCAATAACGACAACTTCCCGGAAAACTTCTTATCTCGCCAGGCAGCTCCAGAATACACCTGATAACTGTTTCAGGAAGCAAGCACAGCCCCCACATGCCTGTCTTCCCCTTCCCCAGCCTGCAAGACCCTCCCTCCAGTCCAAGCATGCTGCATTCCTGACTGCCAGCAGCTCTTCCTATCCCAAACTAGTGCTGATGAACTGGCCTGCGTTGGGGTTGGGCCTGAATTAAGGAAAAAATTCAATGCTGAAGTTGTTTAGTGGAGAATACAAGGTGCTGCTGGACTGTGTGGCAGAGGTGGACCAAACTCCAAAAAGCTGGTGTCAAATTTGTTGCGATTTGCTAGCAATTCCTAGGAGTGCCTAGGTTTAACATCAGAGTTCAGGTGCTGCTGTAACACAAATCCATACTGCAGAATGTGAAAGCATCCAAAATTGCTGCCATCAAGCTCTACCAAGCCTTCTACCATAAAGAGCCACACCCAGTGTCCATTGAGGTGACTGGATAAACTCAGCACCTCTGCATACCTCACCTGCACTAAGCATTCCCTCACACGCACGTGGACATCCTACAACTAAGCACACATCCCTAGTACTCCTGGGGCCTGAAGGCCCATCACTCCATCACACACTAGTATGGTTACCCCATCAGCAGAACCTGCCCTGCCATGTCTTCTGCCCCAACCTGTCTTCAGAAGTGTTCCCAAAAAGCCACTGCCAGGGTTCCAGAGAAAGCCTCAAAGCTTTCCAAACTGTGTGGAGGGCTGAAAGCATTTCAAATTTCTCTGTAAGGTAGATGCTGGCAAACAGGCCTGTGCTCCAGAGCTGCAATTTGTCATTCCAGACAGCATAGTCTGCCCTCATGATGGGTCACTTCCTTTCTTTTAGCAGCTGTTAAGGCTCTTGGCCACATCCAGCTGCCCTGCATCCTGACGATATCACTTCCAGTGTTTGACAGTTAAATCCTTAACACCAAGTCCCTTTTCTGAATGGAAACTTTTCTAAGAAACACTGGCACAGATGGGAACGTTGCCTTGTAGTGGTCTTCTCAAACAGCTCCCAGCTGAGTCATTCCACTGCAGCTTGGCGGACACCACACTTGCCAAAGAGAGAAAGAAACTCTGGTGGGAGAAGTAGGGCAGCATGTATGGGAGGAAAAGTCAGTCTGAGGTCTGCTACAGCACAGCAGACTAGGATACTTGTCCTTCTGATGGCAGGTTCTGCTCCCTGCTCCCCAACAACTCTTTTACAGAAAGCTTGACACCGCACAACCACTCCTGAATAGCATGTTACATACTTCTTCCTCTACTTGTACAAGAAGGCTTGTCACCAGGTGATTACAAGCTTACATGGTATCTTCAATCCATGCCTTGGCCTTTTTCCAGAGGAGCCCTGATCTACATGGTTTCTTAACTTGTAAGGTAGATGGGCAGTTGCCATGTGCCTCTGAAGTGTATCTGACTACAACAGAGGGCAGAGCATGGAGGGACACTGTGCTGAACGGAATGGTAAACCCTCTCACCGACCTACCTCACACAACTCACCTGGTGCCTCCGAAGAGAATGATTTTGTCCCCCACTCTGCAACAGCACTGCCGGCGTCGAGGGCACGGGCCCTTCCCCTTGGGCTCAATCTTCCTCCAAGAAAGAGAAACTAAAGGGTGGAAAAGAGCGCACCAGCTTGTCACAAGAGCCTGGCCAAGATCCAGCTATAAGCAGGTTATGGATTTAAACAGATCACAGAAAAACTGGAGGCCTATTGCCTCACAGATACCAATTAGCCAAAATCTAACCCTTCATGTCGACCTCTTCTCACTAGTTGCAAAATGATGCACTTCTACGAGTGTGTTACTGAAGTGTCACTCAGGTGCCAGGCACAGCCCTGGAGCTCTGCCTGCTGAGAGGGGAGTTGCAGGTCGAGGCCTTTTGCTTGCAAAATCTGGGCACCAAGACTCCCGGGCTGCCACAGCAGCAGGTCCAACAGCAGGCAGGCAGTCCTCTTCCACCAGCACCCTGCTGTGGTCTAGATCTGGAGGGAGACTCAGGAATCACCTCCATCTGCTGGCAGCCACTGTCAATGCAGAGCATCCTCGCAGAGCAGAGACTGCTGGTCAGCTTGGTTGTTGAGTAGGTAACATGGTGAACTGAACCAGGCGAAGAAGACAGCAGCCTTTGTCCTCACTGCTCTCTGTGGCAAGGCTTCTGAGGAGTGATTAATCACTAATGCACAAGGCTGAAACCTTCATGAGCTCTCACATTAGCTCATAGATCATAGCTTATAGATCAGCTTGGGGACCAGCAAGTCCAGCTGCTCTCAGGTAACTTCACTATGCAAAGCAATTAGCAAACAAAATCAGTCTAATGGACCATGAAAAGTGCCTGAGGATTGAGGACCCCAAAACGGCTCACAGTTGACTGATATTAGGGGTACCAGATGAAGAACCACCACTTCTCCTGCACAGTTTGATCTGTTTCCAAGAGAAGGTGGTATGGTGATCCTGCAGCTGAAGTTGAGTGGTTTCCCCAGAGACAGTCTCTTGCTCCCCTAACCCCGTTGCTTCCCCATATCTTCTTTTCTGCCAACACTTATGCGTGTTTAAGAACAAGACATAGTTTAGCCAACCATTCTTTGGTTAGCTGTGTCTTTCAGCAACACTCCCTTTTCCACTTTCTAACTGAGATTTGGAGAGAGTCTGAGAAGGGACAGGGATCCCAAGCACAAGTTCCTGTCAATGCTGTTAGGAGAGCCATTTCTCCTAAAGCAGGCTTCTAGCCCTTGGAGAGTACACTCAGCTGAGCACTCACACACTTGAGGGCCTTGAACACTATCACTGCAACAAGTTAAAAGCATAAATACCTGGATTGAATTTCCAGAGGTCATGGAAGTGTCTGTTCAGGCGTGCGTTGTAGCCACCAAATACATATAGCTCCCCGTTGTAGCTGACTGTGGGGAGTAAACATAAATATCACTGTGCCACCCAAGGTAGAGTCCAAGTCCAGCAGGTCCCTGTGCCAACATCAGGCAAAAAGCTGACTATCCACCTTCGCTTACATCACCTTCATGTGCAGGGTTACGTGCAAGGCTTTTCAGTGAGCAGCAGCTTTCCACAGAAGCCAGGCTCTGTGCACCCCTTAGTAACTCACATCTCCACCCAGCAGACTAGACAACCCTTCTGAGGCAACCAGAAACTTCCGTCCACAGGCCTCCTCTCTCAGCAGACCCACACTCACATGCTGAATGGCTCCGCCGGCCTTCAGGGAGCACTGGAGTTGGAGGGGAGTCCAGCCAGGAGTTTGTTTCTGTATCAAATACTTTAATACGGTTACAGTAGATCTCATTGTTGGAGTGAAATGGCCCAAAACGATCAGCTCTGCCACCAAATACGTACATCTTTGTTCCAATTATTGTAGCTGAATGGAAGTCTCTCCATCGAGCTGGCGTACCCTGAGAGGACAGAGTAAAACAGAACAAGAGAAAGAATGCAAATTTCTCTACAAGGTAGATGCTGGCAAACAGGCCTGTGCTCCAGAGCTGCAATTTGTCATTCCAGACAGCAGTGCAATTTGTCATTCCAGACAGCAGAGTGTATCCTCATGACAGGCCATTTCCTTTCTTTTAGCAGCTGTTAAGGCTCTTGGCCACATCCAGCTCCCCTGTACCCTGACAGTATGGGAACAGAAACGACACAATTTGTTGGGGAAGTTGGGGTGGCTGCCTTCTCCTGGAGAACATCCCCTTCTGCAGATCCCAGCCACTAGACAGAAGCTGCAAGACAAGTGTGGGCAGCTACCCCAGAGAACAACAGATATAAGAGCTCCTCCACAAACCAGAGCGAAAAGCAGACACTGACCTTGGCAGAGATTAAGGTCCACATCATGTTTGTGGTATCCAATTTATGGATGTCATTTGAAAAGCAGTCAGCCTGGAAGACAGCAGGGCAGTCTGGTCACAAAAGGACTGAGAAGCCTGGTCACATCTGGCCCCAGGAAGGATGCTGCCCTGGAGCATCCGTTTGGAATGCTACTTCCTAAGAGACATGATGCTTGTTCCAAAATGTCAGGGTAGGCAGCACACTTATCACTAAACAAGAGGAAGGCAAAGGCCATTTCTCCTCAAAGGTGTTCTGTCTCCCTCCAGCTTTCCCATTTATTTAGTGCACAGTTCCTCCACCCCAAGGCCATCCTGCACATAATACCTTACACTCTCAGCAGTACCCTGCCTCCACTTCATGCAGCAACAGAAGAGGCACTAATGAGACAGTCAAACTGGCTCTGCTGAGGCCATATGATGAGAGGTAGAAGCTAAGATTACTTCTAGGAAGCTATACATCCAGGAGCAAATATACTCAGGGTTCTAAGGATCCCACAAAACTGGTCTGTAGCTAGCTGTCTGCAAGAGCCTGCATTCATGCAAATAGCACAGACTCCTGCTCCTCCAGGCAGGGATGGATAGCAGCGAGACAGCTACAGGTCTTGGTTAAAAACAAGCCACATTTGAACTGCTTCTGGTGCTCTAATCCACATCATGAATTTGGCATGCTATTATTCTCAGAAGGGGAATAACCCAGGAACTGCTGTAACAGAGCCCCAGCTTTCTTCCAAATAAATGGATGTGACTTTGCACAGCTTTTCTGGAGCCTGGTGATATGCTGAAAATATATTTACCCACTGCTTAAGATCAGAGCATAATGATTTGCTCAAAGGAGCATTAAGCACACTGACAGCTAGTGCAGAATTACCTTCACCTCAAGGTATTCTTAATGGGAGGGCAAGCGGAGTGTTTGCTGCTGGAGGGGATCAGCATGATGTGAGAACAGGTACAGAACATTGGGAACACGCACCAGATTAGGATAGAACCTCACAGCAATACCGCAGACACTGGAAAGTGACTTTTCTGGCACATTTTTCAGTCAAATTAAAATAAATGTAGATCAATATATATTTATTTAGAATGTTATATATTTATCTAAATTTGGCTGAGAAATGATAGAAAAAAAATTTTAATATTATATCTCTATGTATCTGTTTCAAGGAAGGAAAAAAAAAAATCCACCATTATTTTAGGCCTACTTTCCCAACCATCTTCTCTGCAAAACAGTGAGCATAATCTGGGTAATTAATGCCATAACTTTTCCAAGTTATAAAATGAAAGCAACTATGGATACAAATATACAACATTCTGCTCTACTAATGTCCTGGACAGGAACATCTGCTTTCCCAGGGGGCCACAAATAACAGTTATAGAGATAACTCACCAGCTGTTCATAGCCTCCAAAGATAAACATGCTCTTTGCCAGGACACAAGCTGAGTGCCCATCTCTCGCTCCTGGGATCGTTCCGGACACCTTTGGAGTGAACCACTTGTGCGTGTCTGAAACAAACCAGGAAGCAATGCTAAGGAAATACACTAGATGTTGGGATGCGATAGCTCTTTACTACTGTTCTTCATTTCTAAGACAAAAAATCCTTCTCTCTTTCATACACAGTACCTGCTTCTCTGGAGAGCTACAAGCTGCCTCAGACAGGCTACCTGCCTGAGCCTCCACAGAGGGACATGGTGTCAGAGGTCTCAGATCCTGGGCACAGCTGCTGACTCTGCTCAACCTGACAAACAGCCCATGTTTTAAGTGTGAGTAGTAAAGCACTGCTTAAGAAATGTTATTTTTATTGAATCTTTTGCAAAACCTATTTCTCAGTCGCTTATCAACTCTGCATTTACAGTTTCAATTACAATGAAGCTAAGTGGCTCAACTGACCTCATGGCTTGAAGATGCTAACTGAGGAAAAACAGCACTCTCAAATCTAGGCAGAACTCATTTAACCACAGGCTTACCATGCCAACGGGGCTACTGTACACATCCTGGCCTCTGCAACAAAGCTCTCCCTGTCTTATCTGCTCCTCTTGTTACATTCTCATACCCTCTTCAAGGTGAGTCTTCCTCACTCTCCACACTTCATGGTTACCTTTGCACTGCTCCCAGTGAGTCTGCACCAGCCAGATTCAGCCCCTTAGCCTGCACGCTCCAGGGACTGGCTTGATATAGAGGCAGACTTTAAATTCAGCCAGACCTGTTCTCATGCCCGGACAATATGAAGCCAAGCCAGTAACTCTCTGCCAAGCACAAGCAGGCACCTGTCCCAAGTCCAGAGAGGCACAGATAAGCCTTGAGGCAGCAGGAGACATTACCCTCAACCTCCCTAACCGGTGCAAGCTGCCAAAAGCAGTGCTTATTTCAGGAAGCAGTAACACTGGAGCCAAAGCAACATTCTTCACAAGGATATCTTCTCTGAACTTGGCCTGCAGCCACAACTATCCACGTAAGCTCCAGTAGGAAACACACAAAGGGTCTTGCAAGGTCATCAGAATCCCTGGGCAGCCTCTAGTGAGAAAGCTGCAGTGGCTGTTGAGTTCCTTTCCTTCATGGAGCTGCTTCCAAACCCAGTCATGCAGTAGCAGCAACAACTCATCCAAGCACATGTCAAATTAGAGATGGAAAAGACCTCAACTTGTGATCTGCTTGGCATCCAGGGGAGAAAATTGTGCTCAGCCAGGACTTAATCCAGCCTGATGTGACTCCTACAGTGGAACTTACACAATAGACCTGGGACAGTGACTGCCAGCTTCACTTTCCAGGACTTGCAGGGAACTGGCACAGCATGTATAGATAGGGTTCAGACCAGGACTGAAGTCTGGCCTTTTCATTAATTTTCACTTAATGTTAAAGCACTGGAGTTGGCAGGAAGATCAGGCACCTCCCACTA
>JAVSBS010004207.1:3593-15981 GCA_033124195.1 Coracias cyanogaster | reverse complement strand
TGGTTCACTATATCATAGAATCATTTAGGTTGGAAAAGACCTCCAGGATCATCAAGTCCAACCTTCAAGTATGTTAAAGTTGCTATCAGTTAAGGAATATATGTGGACCAGAAGTCTGAAATACGAAATACTATAAATTCTATTGATATTCAGGGCTCAGTTGCTCTCCAGAAAAAAGAATAAATGTGTCGCTTTGCTGAAAACAACAACAGCCAACTGGGGAGATGCAGGAGTACTGCTGGAAGAGCTGGACAGTCCAGCTCCATGTAAAATTGTGCGTGACTGGTCTAAGTGCTGTTTTGTCACAGCTCAGGCTGCTGGAATTGTAAGCAGGTAGCAAAAATTTACTGTTTAATATTTCACGGATAATAATTGTTCTGAATGATTTAAATAGCACAGGAAACGTAGTGTCACAAACTTGACATTTCAATATTAATATTGATACTGAAACGGTCTCACCGCAGAGAATGCCAGGGCTGCTGGGGGAAGGAGAGCATTTTGAGCAGATAAAGACTGAAAAGTTTTAAAGCCCTTCAGATAGATTAAAAAAAAAAAAAGCCGTATGAAAACTGGGGCAAAAGTCCCTTTCCAGACTGGACATTTTATATCCAGCTTTGGGAATATCCCTATGCAGGTAAAGGGGGAAAGCAGAGAGACGGTTTTCTGTCATTTCTGTCTTCTCCTCTCCTCCCCCATTTGCTATTTGATGAAGACTGACTCAAAAAAGTTAATAGCGCAGGGCTGCAAGTGTTTTGGATTCACTTGTACAAACATGAGTGTGTGTGGCTTCAAGAAAACAGGCGTGGGGGTGTGTGGTGTTTAGTGTCCGTTCTCAAACTCGCTTGAGATCTGCTGTAAATGATCCTCTGCAACATGGAGTGTTGGCTACGGGTTCCTTTGTTAAAGAGCGGCCTTTCTGTCCTAAGCCCAAAGTAGGGATGACTTCCCTCGGCTTTTTTAACACGCGAGCTTGCTCTCCCCTCGTCTGTGTGCAGACGAGTGTGAGCACAGTCTCCTGCTGCAAGTTCATTAGGGCTTGCGTGGTTCTTGCAAAATGTGCGGCGAGATCAGGAGAACCCAGCACTTCCCGTGCGAACACCCAGGGAGCTGCAGCCTCCCTGCATGGTAGAGCCCACGGTGCCTTGCTTCTTTGCATTCACAGGGCAGAAAACTTCCTCCTAAGAGGATGCAAAATAGAGACTGGTGAACATCACTGGTGATATTTTTCAAACAGAAGAGGCCAGCCCATGTGAGAAACAGGGATGTTTTTGTTCTGTCGTTCTGTGGTGTTGTGGATGGTACCCCACTGCTGAGAAATCTCTTGATAGCTTTTCACAATTACATGTTACGTGGGTGATTTAGTAAGTCATTAGCTGGCGATAGCGTTGCTGGGTATGTTGCTTTCCAAAATGCTTTATCACGGAGCACGTAGGACACATTTTTGGCTTTGTGCACCAGTTTGAGTCTAGCTGTTTTAGCTATGGGCAGGCCAGTTAGAATTTTCTTTTTTTGGGGACAGGAAGGAAAAGTTTGTCAGCCTCCTTTCTGAAGTGTTTTGGTAGCTCTGACTTCTTTTTCCCTTCAAAAATATATCTTGCACTTTCAGGCTCTCATATTTTCAGATGTGATTAATGGTCACTTTTATCTTTAGAATGCAAATGCAATTTCAGCGTGCTTCTGCACTGTGTAATACTGCACACAAACTGCTTACCAGACAAATTAGCAAAGATAGGTATGTATTTAAAAACCAACCAACCAAACCCAAAATCTAGTTTACCTTGTGGAGTATATATATACTCATAGTTGTAGGTGCTGCAACACATTTATGCCGAAGTGGCAGCGTTGTGCTCTGCCAAGTGTAAGCGACTCCCTTTAGCTGCGTGTTACCCACAGTAAATAGGAGCAGAAGTTAGGCAGGTTGCTAGAACTGGTGCCCTGTCTTCGTGTCCCGGTGGTACCTACACAGAAACAACCCCTCGGAGGTACCTTTTGCAGGGGGATGTTGGGGAATCCCGGATCCCTGGCAGTTGTCAGTGTTCCTGTCCAAAGGGTGAAACAACAGCGCTTAATAACCAAGTAATGCAAAGCCCTGGAGCCGTTGGGCATGTACAGACCGGGCAGACTCCTGACCCCAAGGTGATGTCAGTGGCCTTTTAGCCTGCCCGAGATGGTGAATTCATGAGGGACAATCCCATTTTCGCTAAGGAGACCTAAACAACATAGTAACACGTGGAGATCTTTACTCTCCAGGGCTGTGCTGTTTGTAAGGTGATGCACACTCATGCAGAGTGGATGGAAAATGTTCTGGAAGTGTTCCCAGTTGGTTATTTTTTTGAAGTCGTTTTGCCCAGGCACAAACCCTGATGGTTGTATGGGGAGCCTCTAGAGCTACGAGGAGTGGAAGGTGAATCTCCCACACCTTAGGTTAGGCTGTAACTAGTAAATGACATTTTATTTTGTGGCCAGCTATTCACCTGACTATCCAGCCTTCTGTTCTAAATAAAAACCAAGAAAATAAAATACTCGGGAGACTTTGGCCTGTTACAGGATGGATTGCTATAGCAGGTGATTATATAGATCTGTTTTACTGCCTGTTCCCAGTGCCAAGATTTGGAAAAGCATCTTGAGTTTGAACTGCCTGGAAACACAGCCCAAACCAGGAGTAATCATACCATACTTTTTTTGCATCCTGTATTTCCTCTATTTCTTCAGCTGTTTCCTCAAAGTGTCACCTACATCTACTGTCATTGGTAGGATAGTAAGTTAAATGAATGTCTCTTTTCTTTTTTTAATGCTCTAGTATAGCTGCTCTTAGGGACACAGAAGTAAATTGTTAAGATAACATTAATCTTCAGATTTAGTGCCTGAACCTGCTCCCTTGATGTTAGTGCAATTAATGGGATTAGGATCAGACCTTTAAAAGAATAAGAATAAAAAGCCCTTAATCACAACAGTATCTTAGAGCTGACCAAGTTAAAAATATGAATGAAAAATTGTGACATACGGCAAATCCTCAGCTAATTTTTGTGGTGAGCGGAATAATCTTCCATGGAGCTGTGAGTGGCCAACATGTTATTGTACATCGGGGCCCTATTAATCCATAGATTATTGACAGAGCATATGGTAACTGCTCCAAAGCATGCCATAGACAACATGCTTTTATCTTCGTATTATTGTTTAAAACTACATTCTAATGTGTCTCTGGGGATATATGCAGTCTTGGAAAAACTGTTTGTGCTGTGGTGTTTGCTAGCAAGATGGTATGTGGCCAGGATGTACACTAGATATTCAAATTATATACGCTGCAGAATTTGCAGAATTTGTGAATTTGCATTTTAAGATACTTGTCATTTCTGGAAATACCCTGAGGTGTAACTGTCCACAGCTTCCCTCTGCTAAATAATTATTAAATATTTGCTTTCAAAGCTGAATCATGAGCTGTCTGGGGAGTTAATTTCCCACCTAGTGATTTTTAAACCTTTCAATCAGGACTATGACCCACAAAGTTGGTGGTTTTGTTTTTATTAAACATTATTGCTGTCCTGTTCGTTAACATGTGTGAATGACCGAAGCCTGTTGGCCGAATGCCCTGCCACCCTGAGTGCAGTTTGTTCCCCTGTATTTTAGAAAATTTGATAGACAGCTAGGAAGAGGTACACGCAGGACTAGAGAGCCTCATGCAGTTTAACTTGGAGTTGTTTCACCTGGCATCCCTTGGCCAAGGAGGAATTGGTTACCTGTACCTCTGCAGAGGTACCTAATTGCACGTGAACCCTTGGGAGAAGGGCTTCCAACCGTGTGAGAGTAGACTGACGTCTGTCCTTCCTGGGGGAACATTTTGGAGACTGGGGGCCTGGGTGATGGGAGTGCTGGGGGTCTTTCACCTGAACCTGGGAAAGCTGGGACTTCACGTCCCTGTGTGCTGTTGAGGGACTGGTGACCAGATTTTACTTTTTCCTGCCTGCCCCTTCCTGCCCTTTGCTGCTGCGTTTTGGTGAGGCTGGTTTGTGTATGGTATTTGTGGGATTTTTTGTGTGATAAAGAGCACTAAACAGAAATACATTCATTATACCCATGTCTTGCTCCTGTACATATCTCCACTAGCTTAAGTGATAAATCCATTCCCACGTTAAGGAAGTTCATCGCATTTTGGGCATTTGACTTTCCCAGGGGACTGTGATGCTCTGCACTGTGAGAAGGACATTGAGGGGCTGGAGCGTGTCCAAAAGAAAGCAGTGAGGCTGGTGAAGGGTCTAGAGAACATGTCTTGTGAGGAGCAGCTGAGGGAACTGGGGTTGTTGAGCCTGGAGAAAAGGAGGCTCAGAGGAGACCACCTCACTCTTGAAAACTCCTTGAGAGGATGTTGGAGCCAGGTGGGGCTGGGTCTCTTCTCTCAAGGAGCAAGTGATAGGACAAGAGGAAAAGTCCTCAAGTTGCACCAGGGGAGGTTTGGGTTGGACATTAGGAAAAATTTCTTCCCTCAAAGAGTTGTCAAGCCCTGGCGCTGGTTGCCCAGGGCAGTGGTGGAGTCACACTCCCTGGAGGGGTTTAAAAGCTGTGTAGATGTGGTGCTGAGGGACATGGTTTAGTGCCCGACTGCTGGTGGTGCAGCAGGGGTGTGGGGTAGAAAGAGGGATGAGGCGCGTGGGGGCTGCCTGCGAGCCTGCACAACTTCTACACTGTTTCAGGATACCCCAAAATTATGGAGGCAATTAATTGCTAAGCCTGAAGTTTGTTTAAATACACCCCAAATGTTGCATAATGTCTGTAACCCAAACTTTTTTTGTCCTTGAGGAAAGTTGCCCCCTTGGGTAGCTGGATACAACATGGTATCGTGGCTACAACAGCATTGCACCACCCGTGTGTAACTGCGGGGCGCATACACCCCGTTGCAGTCTTCACCAGAGGTCTCATCCTGAGGAATGTTGTTGGTTACGTTGGTTAATTGTTTTGCAATGTAACGGTGGTTTTTAGTTTGTACTCTGTGGTGGCAGTGGTGACCAGTGGCTGTGGTCTGTGAACCAGTTGACTTGAGAACCTGCTTTGTCAGGGAGGTTGGACTAGATGATCTCCAGAGGTCCCTTCCAACCCCAGCCGTTCTGTGATTCTGAGAGCCTGCCTCTGAAGAGCACTGGCTCAGGAAAGCAAGCTCACTGGCAGCCTGAGCCCAGATGCTCCGTAGAGGGCTCCGCTTTTACCAGGAACACCTCAGGGAGCTTGCAAATGGAGAATGACTGAAAGCCTGCTAGCCCTTCTGCGGATGAAGCAAGATCATGAAGTTATCTGCTTGGTGATGATTGTTTGGTAGGTTATTAATTATGTGTTTTCATTTTCACATCATTTCTCCTTCTTTCCTGTCTGTTTTCAGTCAATTGATATCTCTTTCTCTCTGAATATATGTGCAGCTTTTTGATATCCAAAATTCTTTATTGATCTAATAAAGTAATCAAATGGAGTGACTTTGAAAACAGGGGATAGCTTAGTTTTATTTAATGTTTAATACACATTCTTTGGTGAAGTTACCAGACATTATGCCAGCAGTGTTGTAGTTATGGTGGTTTTTAGAGGACTTGAGAGTCATTCTTCGGAGTGAAATATTTTCAGCTTGTTTTCTTTATGAAAGGGAGTAAACTGTCACTGCCAGTGTTTGTGGAATCCATTTGTCAGACTTTGTCGTAAATGTTAATCCTCCACTGGCCATTTTTGAGATACTGAAGTGTGGAAGTGAAAAAACCCTAATTTCATTACTTAGATATATGCAAATGGTCCTTTTTTCCTGTTCTGTGCTATCTCTGACAGCTTTTTAAAAAAATGTACTGCATGTCCATTAGATGGGCCTGAAACAGGAGAAACCAGTCCTGAAAGTTCAGCGTGGTTCATGTCTGAACGTGCCACGTCTCTCGCTTTGTTGGGAATCCACATCAACCCACTGGCATGATAACATGGAACGAGCTGCAGAGTCATCCACAACTTTGCTTAATCTTGAGCAGTCAGGCTGGCAAGAGTGAAAAATGTTCTTCAGCAGGAGGTTTGATATGTAGAAAAGTCATGAGATGGAGCACAGTGTTGTGCCATGTAGAGGAGTAAATTCTTGGATGGATGGGGATGGCCTTGCTCCTGTCCTGTACCCCTTAGTGCCATGGTCATGGAATCATTGAATGTTTTGGGTTGGAAGTGACCTTTAAAGCTCATCTAGTCCAACCTTCCTGCAGTGAGCAGGGATATCTGCAATTAGGGCAGGTTGCTCAAGGCCCCATCTAACCCTCACCTGGAATGTTTCCAGAGATGGGTCATCTACCACCTCCATGGGCAAGCTGTGGTGGTGTTTCACCATCCTCAATATACAAAAATTCTTCTTTCTAGGTAGCCTATATCTCCCCTCTTTTAGTGTAAAACCATCACCACCTGTCCTGTTGCAACAGGAAAGGCCCTGCTAAAAAGTCTAACCCCATCTTCCCTGTAGACCACTTTAGGTACTGAAAGACCTCTATAAGGTCTCCCTGGAGCCTTCTCTTCTCCAGGCTGAACAACCCCAACTCTCTCAGCCTTTCTTTATAGGACAGACGTTCCAGCCCTCGTGGTTCCACGGTGCAGGGTGACAGAGGAGGAGCAACAGGTCGTGCCCGTGGGGCAGGCTGGAAAGCTGCCTGCCCTTCCTAGCGGTGTTCCTCTGGAGCTTTGATGTTCGCTCTGGCTGTGTTCTCTGTGCTAGGACAGCTAGGACTCATGGAGCCTTGCTGGAGTTCCAGTGAACTATAGAATTAATAATGTTTTAGCTTCCAGTTGGCTGTAATAGTACCAGGAGGCTGTTTCTGCTTTGCATAACTTACTAGAAAAGATATTTTTACTTTCCTACATGTACGCCTTATATAGAAGAACATGTGGTGTGGCTTTTTGTCAAGAGACAGCATGAACTGCATTTTCCAGTGTCACGACTGGCAAGTGTGAAGTCGGCATCAAAACACTTTTCCCAAGCATCCTTCAGGCCAGCTGGGGAGAAGTGCTGCTGGGTGGGCAGGATGCTCATACGTGAGCTCGGGGCACATGTTTTCTCTGGTCCCCATGGGTCTCAAGGTCTCTTCCATCGAGTTTGTTAGTAGTTGAACTGGAGAAGTTATCTGAGAAATATTCCAGCCTGAAGATGGGAATGGGTGGAAGGAACCCTGAGTGATATGAGGGAAGCAGTAGGCTAGGAGAAGGAGGGTCCAATAAAATCAGATAATAAAACACACCCATAAAACCACAGGGTCTCAGGTTTGAAAGAGTAGCTGTATGCTTACATGCTTGGCACAACTTTCATTTCTAATTTGTCTCCTTCCTTCAGGCTTCCTCCTGCTAAGGGAGGTGGTCTGTGCGTCTCCTCTCTGCAGCCGGAGAGTCCCTGGTCTGGTGACGCCAGCGGTGGCAGAGGGCCATAGCCAGGGGAGATAGCAGAGTCTTCCCTGTAGCCGTCACAGCTCCTGGGTGGGTGTGCTTGGCTGGTTTTCCAGATCACAGACTTCAAGCAGTAGAGCGTTAGAAATATTATAGGCTATTAAATATATTGTTGGAGCATTTGGCTGCATTAACTGCTGCTTTTAACAGAGTTCAGATTTGAGATTCTTGGGACTGGGAGAGTTTGGACGTAAACTTTGTTAATTTGGGTTTGAAAAAGGAAGTTCTTTCATGCTCTGAAGGGAAAAAAAATACTAAGACAGAACTGCCAGTCTCTTCCTTAAATCAAAGTTTTCTGCCTGAAATGGGAACAACTCAGCAGAACAGTTTAAATAAACATGGCCATAACTGCTTATCTGAAACACTGGCATCCTCTCGTCTCACTGTTCTACTTTTTTTGTGGTATCCTGGCGTCTCTCGGTCACTGATGTGTTTGTGCTCACAGCACCTCCTTCACAGGCCTGTCCTTTGGCATCCATTTGATAGTTGCCACCGAGACTTGAGGCTTCATCTGAAGAGCTTGCACCAGGAGTGTAGGTTTTCTACACCTCTGTAGGTGAGATTTTTGAACTGCTGTCTGAAAGGTCTTTCCCCCTCCAGCCCCCACATTCTTACTTCCTCTGTCGTGGCTTCTTCATTTGTTATAGGGGAGAAGCAGAGCCAACGGTTCCTGAGTCATCTCACGTTGGGTTCAGCACAGAACAGGATAAAATCTAGGCCAGAAGCGGCAAGTAGCTGATGATGTCCAGTTGTAGCCTATGCAGGGGGTCAGTGAGCGTAGTATGAATGCTGGGAGAATTGCTGAAAAGTGTGTGAGAGGGCACGGAGCTGGGTGTCTCCTCTAAAGCCGTGTCCTGAGTGTGGGATCGTGGTTCTTCTCATAGGTAGAAAAAAAATGCTGTATTGCGGGAGTGGCTCATTGATGCAGACCAGCACAGCTTGGGTGGTTTTTGCCCGTGTTTGTTAAAATGCTGTAGACTCCCACTGGTCTCTTATCCAGGGAGTGCTGCCATGTGGAAGTAACTTCTGTGCACTTGTGCTTCCACTGTACCATCGCTTGAAATTTCACTATGAAAATTAATTGTTATTTAAGTGAATATTTTGCTCTTGTGACTGGCTTCTCAAGGGCCAATTTCTTTTAATTTGTATGTGAACAACAACAAGAGTGGTTTAGTTACCACATGTAGGATAATAATTTATTTGATGGGTCTAGTAAGGTAAAAAAATTCAGTGACAACTTGGTAGAGTACTTCTGCACATTCTGTAGCATATTTAAGGTAATGGAAGAGTACGAAATGGGAAGTGAGAGCAGCTTTTTGTTTTTTCACGGGAATTAATGTGATCGTACATTTGTGAGGCTCTAGTATATGTTCTTCCTCTTTTTGAGGAATAAAATCCATTAAAAAAAAGGAAAAAGAGGAAAAAGAAGACTGTGGCGCTCTCTGCCAGTTCTGTCATGCCTCACACAATAGTGCATCAGGACATGGGAAGTGATCTCAGCCGTATTTTTAGGCTTAATTTAAAAAATGGTATTTCCTGGTGAAATAGTCTCCGGATTTATAAAGCTAGCACAGAGGCAGATGTAATACAGCGCACTGCCAGTGTCAGTCGAGCACATAAAGAGCTTCACAACTGTTTGAATCTGCTCTTCTTTCATAATGGGCTGCAACTTGTTTACTAATGCTTGAAAGCATGTACACATCAAATAAATCTCTGGTATTTGGGCCATAGTGTACCAGCATTATGCAAAGGGAAGATTAACCACACTCTATATTCAGCTACGATCCACTTTGCTCTTGATTCCTCGCTATACTAAATCAACCAAACCATCAAAGAACAAAATTAGTGGAAGGGCTCCTCAGACAATAGATGTATTTCCATGTTTATTTGCCTTATTGTTCGGGAAAGGGCAATCAGAAGAGCAAATCTCCTTGGGGCTCAGGGCATTATAAATTAATCATAAGACATGAAGTGAGTGAGCTTTTGGGTGTGGAAAACTAGCAACAGATGCAAATACTCCATAGCTGCGTGGTGCGGTGCGGACGGTGTTGCTGCAACAGCTGAGAGGCACCGCGCTCGCTTTGCCTGCTGCTGCTGCTGCTAATAGATGGTCTTTAGCAAGCTTTATATTGGCAAAGCTATCACCGAATGAATTTGCAACAGTGACTCAAAAGACTGTCCTAACATGAAGCATCTTTATTGCATATCATTTCAACTCTTTGCTCTTTTTACTCTGCTCTCTTTCAGTGAAAAGGTCAAGAAAAGCGGTAGCTCAGTGGCTGAATTTTTCAGAAGTGCTTTACAGCGGGGACGGTGGGGAAACCTCTTAAAGTGGTGTCTTATTCAGTAAGTTAAGCCTTTTGTTCGTCAATTTATTTTCCCTCTATTTTTTGTTGAATCTTGTCTATCAGATTAATCAGAGTGACTTTCCAGGCAGGTGGGGAACTCCTTGTCCCCACCTGAGCTTTCCCCCGCCCCCAGAAGTAGCCTTTGCCGTATGGAACCTGTCAGCCCACCTTGCTAGACATGGTAGCGTTGACTCAACTGTGTAGTTTCGTAACACGACTGTCCGTCTGCGCTGAACGTGGTTGGTTGCTGTGTTCAGAGAACTACGATATATAGCGTGTGTCTCTTTCTTCTTCACTTTCCCTGCACATGTGTGTGCACGCACCCACACGCTTGAGAAACGCTCTCCCTTTGTCATCGCGCTCTGAAAGCCACCAGCTGCATTAACGAGAGGTTTTCAAAGCCCAAAACGGGAGCTTCTGGGCTTTCCCTACATCACTAAGATAGGTATTGATATTGCCATCACTATAAGGAATTTTAAAAAAGGAGAGAACTATGTCCTTTACTATAAGGTAATAGAAGTGGAGACACGCAGGAGGAATTTCTTGATGTAGCTAGAGCTTCAGCTAGTGCCTGTTGATTCAGGTAGAAGGTCACAGCCTTAAAAAGTTAAGTGCTGAATATTGAAATTTAATTTATAGCATTAAATTAGGATGGCTTATAACTTTAACCAGCCTTAAGGGTGCTCAGTATTTCCAGCTGAGGCCAGAAGGACTTGGAGCTGGTCAGCGCTTCTTGTGATTGCGCCTGATAATTACTTACTGACATTTTCTTGCACACCTGATTTGCTGCATTTTTCACAGGTACGAATTTCTTTGCTCACATCTTTTCATGCCTCGTTTGCTAACTCTTCTGTTCTGCAAAACTGGCAGGATGACAGCAGGCAACTCCCTCATCCTTTTGTGTTAGGACTAATCCTTGGGGTTCTTTCTGATGTGTCTCCAGAAAGACGTATTCATCTTAGGCTGAGTGCTGATTTGATTTGTAATACTGAAATGTGGACAGTGCAGATCGCTTTCTCAGTGTTTTCTGCCTCTTAAACAGAAATCGTTGTAGAGGTGCAGATGAACGGCCTCAGAGTTTTAAGCTCTTTGCCTTAAATACTTTTAAAATACAGATGTACTTTGGCACATGTCGAAGTACTTTGCTGAACCTCCACATTTGGCTTCATTTAGCGTACTTGGAGCTCTACAAATAACAATTAGATGACCAGTTATTTAATAGGTTGTGGTATTTTAGTGCTCTGAATCGTGTTTTTCCGCTTTGGCACGATAGACAGATTTTTATTTTGGATTATATGGCTTGTTTTTACTTCGGTCTTCTTTTTTTACTTAACATTTAATTAAAATTTAGTTGCAGTGATTGATAGTTGCTTTATTTGATAGCTGTTTATAGGCATTTATTCATTAGTTTTTAAGTGTGCTGATATTTGTCAGAAGAGAATGATATTCTTTCTTTTGTCAATGAAAATGTGCCTATAAATTACTGTAATTTTGGGATACATTTCTAATATGAGCAAACAGTATTCCCTCAGAGAGTTTTCCGCTATGGAAAACTGGGTTATGCATAATATATTTC
Organism: Coracias cyanogaster; assembly: GCA_033124195.1. NCBI lineage: Eukaryota > Metazoa > Chordata > Aves > Coraciiformes > Coraciidae > Coracias > Coracias cyanogaster. The sequence continues at coordinate 4,623 of JAVSBS010004207.1, read as the reverse complement.
AGAAAGACCTGTATTCCTGTAGGGGGAATGGCTTTGTGCAACTCCTGGAAACTATAAGAAGAATCTAAATGTCTGTATATTTGTGTTCAAAGTACGCCTCAGCATCGGCAGTGGTGTTCCTCCTGGTTCATGTAGGGGACTGGAAATGGTTGGCTGCCGGTTCTATCCCTGATGTTATATATATATTTTTTTATTTTATTTTATTTTTTAACCCCAGTTCTATAGGAGATGATGTGAATGGTTCGGTTCTGTGTGCCTTGGTGCAGTCACCTGCCAGGATCTTCCCAGAGCTGCCCGGCGGCGGCGTTAGCTCCTGAGGTGATGATACCCAGTGTCACCGAGGATCAAAACAAAAGCCACACAGATGTGACTTTGTATTTTACTGACAAGTGCTAAAGGATTTAGCAGAATTGCGACTCAAGAGTAAGTGGTGGGAGGACGGGGGATATTATATGTTCTTCCCTGCTAAAATCATAGCGTTAACATTCTTGGCAGCGTCACCGAGCTCCGCAGTAACTTCTGGTTTACATTTTAAAAACGCACCAAATAACATGCTTAATTCCAGGTTGCGTTACGCAACAGAAGGCGATTGCCTCAGTGAAGCACATCTGCATTGCGAGAGTAAACCCTCCTGGGAAGCAAGCGCATCTTCGGCAGAAGCCGGAGTGAGGCGTGGGCAGGGCATTGCTATTTTGGCAGGCAGAGGGAGCCAGCCTTGGAAAGCTGCCTCACCTTTCACTTTCCATGGAACTTACCCTTTCTCCCTGTTTCAGGCACCAGCTGCCGCCGCTTGCTTCTCCTAGTGCTGGGGTGGGGCTGGGGATGCTTTCAGCGCTTGGTTAAAGCATTAATCTGGGGTTTGGGACCCACGATCTTTGCCTGTCTGGCTTCTTAGTGATCCCTGAGCAAGATAGGCTGCTAGGGAGCAGTAAGGAACACAATTCAAAAAATATCTGGAAGAGCGAAGGAATTTTTTTTTTTTTTTTTTTTTTTTTTAATTAAAAAAACCCCCAAACCAAACCCACACCTC